>JAGDQP010017863.1:2545-17057 GCA_022664845.1 Lepisma saccharinum | reverse complement strand
TATAATATTACCCATAAATCCTAGCCTGCAATGATGCGGCGGTAGACTGGTTGCATAACACTTTAGGATTGGGATAAAAAATAAAATTAGAAAATAAAGTCATGCTTTCTTAAATAATTCGTACTAAAAGTATAAAATAGTTTTGATTATGCATGACTAAAAAGAGAAGCGTGGGGCGCTCTCTCATATACAATCACATTATAACTTAGCGCGCCCCATGCTTTTCTTTTTAGTCATGAATAAACCTTTTTTTTTTTACTTTTTAGTTCGATTTTTTAAGAAATGTATGTCTTTAAAAAGTTTTGTTTTATTATTAGCGCTACCGTATGAACGTCAGTGAATAAGGGAACATATAGGGTTTGTTCTATCTGTCGCCCCCTCCCCCTCCTAGCTCTCAGCAACTACAAGTCCGACAGAGTTGAGCCATACACCGTTGGATTCGTCATGATCTCAAACGGTGGGAAAATTATGATTTTGAACATAAATTGACAGGTCCTTTTCGTTTACTTAGTTTTCTCCTTTTTTACTACGTATTTTGATATCGTACGTTTACCCCCTCCTAGATCTCAGTAACTGTAAGTCACACAGAGATGAACGATACACCTTTGGATTTGTCATGGTCTGAAACGGTGGGGCAAATAATCAGTTTGACTCTAAAGCTGGAAGGACCTTTCCAATCGCTTAGTATTCTTCATTTGTTCCGCTCCTAGATCTCAGTAACTGCAAGTTACACAGAGATGAGCCATACACCGTTGGAATCGCAATGGTTTGAAACCATGGTATATAGCCTATCATATAAACTCTATAACTGGCAGGTCCTTTTCAATCGCTTAGTAATATTCATCTGTATGTTTCTTTGTCTCCCCTAGATCTCAGTAACTACAAGTTACACAAAGATGAACGATACATCGTCAGATTTGTAATGGTCTGAAACGGTGGGTGAGACATATGAATGTGACTCTAAAACTGAAAGGACCTTTTCAATCGCTTAGTATTCTCCACTTATACTCCTACTAGATCTCAGTAGACACAAGTTCGACAGAGATAACCCATACGCCACTGGATTAGTCATCGACACCGGTTGGAAAATCTATGACTTTTTCTCTAAAACTGGCAGTTCCCGACATTCGCTTAGTAATCTCCATTTGTTCCTTTGGCTTTGACTAAAACTGGCAGACCCCGGCATTATGTTCCTATGACTGTCTTTCTCGTTTGGATGCGTTATAAAATAATTTGAATTTATACGGGGCAGTTTGGTTTTGTCTACAATGAAATCAAATTACTTTGCTTGTTTGTTCTTTTCGTTTCCTTTCAAACATTGCTGGTATAAGCTAAATCACAGAAAGCTGATCTAAAGGCATTTCGTTCTGTTTTATTGATCGCTGTAGTAAACACCCACAGTAAGCAACTACAAACACTTTTTAGCCTGTGTGAAATTGGGACCCGAAGTGTTTGTGTTGATCGAGATTTCTGTTGTGCTGAGTAGCACTCGAATTGTGCTGGTTGTGCTACCCACTTTCACCATTTGTCCTGATTTAGTGGGTTCAGACTTATCGGTTTTTAGTGTATTTCCCTAAAACTAGTGTATTTCCCTAGATCGGCAGATCAATGACCTAAGACAGGAACTGTAAAATTTAACAGTGAAAAACGTGATAGAGGCTGAGAACTTAAGAAATTCCCTAGATCAGCTCGCGACCAGGATCTCGCATATAGAAAAAATGAAATTGTTAAACTGGAACTGAAAGTGAACTGAAAGACCTTATTAGAAAAAACACTTATAAAGTAAGCAAACTCAACTAAATGTAAATAGACTTTATGTACCGTGCGTCTGCGTGGTATCGTGTCGTGCTCATGGGTGCTCGGTCGGTATGATTGCGTGCGTGAATGAAGGAAGCAGTCAAGGGAGCATGCGAGATGAACTTGCGGGAGTATGTGAACTTTGTAGACTTACCATCTAATCTACGGTTATACTCCGATTGCGTCTCTATTCCTTGGACGATAATAAACTTAAATTGAATTGTAAACCGAATACGCGAATAGAAGTGTGAAACTATAGCAATATTATAGTCCCCCCTCCCGAGCTGCTGCCAACTACACACTAAAATCAAAAGAGCGGAAAAATTGACCGCTCGTTTAGAGCGAATTTTCATCGGAGCAAAGATGAGAAATTTCCGCTCGAAAAAAAAAGCGAAAATCTGTGGTAGTTTATTTCAATGGAAACCTAGATTTGTATTTGTATAGATGAATTTCCATCTATTCAGATACAATTTACATCTTGTGAACATGAAAACGACGCAATCAAATGTACAAAAGTGCGAAAGGGAGAATTAATTCATATGCACTAAAAAGAAAAGTACTGTACTTGTGAATGAAAATGAGTAAAATAAAGCTAAACCTGGAGGAGATTTGAACGCGGTACCGTTCGATCACCTATCCAACGCGTTAACCCCTCAACCAAGGGTCCAACTGCGAGAATGCGTCGTCGGAATTGTTTCTTTCGTCTCGTCAGGTACTTGATTACAACGTTGAAAGATTTCTTCTACGAACATATCTTACTCCTGACGTTTTTTGGTGTATTTTACTAACAGAAAAGTTTTAAAGTTCTGTTTTCTCATTTATAACTATACATAACGCTATAAATTTCACAGTATAGCTTAGTCTTTCGATAACCTTTGCTTTTACAAATGGCGAAGACCAATGTTGACTAGTAGCCATGCCCATGATGCATTGAAAATCGCTCTAAAAAGAGTGGAATTCAAACCGATCTACAAAGATGAGAAAATTCACTCCTAAATGATGAGAAATTGCAACACCAAATCACTCTAAAAAGATGAGAAATCGCTCTTTCAAATTTGACGACTCAATAGAAAACCGCTCTTTTAAGAGTGAAAGTATAAATTGCATCGAAAAGAGCGAAATTCCATCTAGAAAAAGTACATTTTCCATCCAACGCGATAATGTTTTTGTTACAAACCACTCTTTTTCGATCGGAAATTCCGCTCGAAAAGGAGCGGTCCCACTTTTCCATCTAAAAAGAGTGAAAATTCTGCTCTTTTGATTTAGTGTGTAACAGTTTGGACAGCTAAAACTCTGGATGGATAGGACCCTCTGGGAAGATGCTAAGATCTAAATGCGCGCGAGTGAAGTGAAAATAAAGCGAGTGTTGTGAAGTGTGTTATGAAGATGCAGCAACTGGAAGAGAGAAGAGGAAGAACCCCTGGAACCAGCCTCGATCCTTGGATCTGGAGGAGGAATCCCGCTGCCCGGGGATCTGAGTCGACTCACCCGTCGTGTATTTATGGATGTGTTGTGTGAATGATTGAAGAATGATTGTCTGTTTTTTTTTAGAAAAAAGGGATTAGAAGTAGGAAATTAATAGACGTTTTTGATAAATGGGAAAGGTGGATAAAGGGTTAGCTTAGATTACTCAAAATAAATGTATATTAATGAACATTTTTCTATATACAAACACAGGTTTATGATTTTTAAAGACTTAGGGAGCAAACAGTGATATACAAAATAGCTATAATAATAATAAAATTAAAAATATAGTTTGGCTGTATGAGTGAAACCTAAATAAAGATTTAAATTTTACAATAAACATATAAAATAAATTTAAAAAAACTAAATAAATCAAATAAGATGAACATATAATAATGAAACAACTAGATAAAGTAGTAAAAATGAGAAATGTATTATAATGTATAACTCAAGTCCTATACGAAAGTATGAAAAAAAATAAGAAAAAAATAAATTTATTCCCCCAAAAAAGCGGAAAAAGAGCCCAGGTTTGTCCAACGGGAACTGGGCCATTAAAAATATCCCCGAACCCTCCTATCTTCTATTTCCCTAAAACTATCAGCTTACGAGAACAGCATTCATATCAATTTTTACGTGAATATGACACATATATTATATTGAGTATCAAGTTTATGTAAGTATGACGTAAATGAATACTTGCACAGAAATAATGGCTGTTGTATTCAGTTACATCTATATATTTATTAGATACGCAAAATGCGTGAATAAATAGAAACCTAAAAAAAAAAAAAATAGAAGGGGTCGCTTGGTCACGGCAATAGATATTTGAATCAACTTTTAGGACTGACTTGTCGTCGCTCTTTCTGCACCTTCCCAGTAGCTGATTTTTTAATTCCAGTCTAGTCACTGTTGTCTATGGAAGTTACTTCACGTTCAGCTGCGTTGCAACACGTACGTATCCTTTCCGTCGTGAGGTCTGTGTGGACCCCACGTGACCGGATAGAGTTCAGCTATGAGATTAGTTCTAATTGTTGTTTTCATCTGTAGTCATGTACTTTTTCATCCATCCCTCAATAAAGAAAATAATAATGTAGTATATGAATTTATTTGTAAAATATTCGATAGTAAATTACAAATATTTATTAAAGTACTGAATACTTTGGAGTCTACACGCACCCCACGTGACCGGATTCGTTGGTCTTTCTCTAAAAACGAAGATTAAAATACATTATTTATGTAGTCGGAATTACAATGTTTAAAGGAATTCAGAAAATAATTATTTTTACTGGCACGTATATTAGAGACACTAAAGTAGTAAATTCATCCCAAAGACAAAAACAAAATTGTCTATGAAATTGGTCCGTACAGACCCACGAGACAACATTTGTCTAACGCAAGAGCGCGACCGATGTTGAGTTAAATTACGATTATCTGCTTGACATGACTATACGGCTTATTTCTCAATACTAAATGTACAACGAAAAATCTGGTAAATCCATATGGAAAATATACAAGTGTATGAACCTACATCCTCACATCCGGAGGAGAAAACCGAAGACCTATACGAGGAGATACAGAAGATTTTGGATAGTAGCAAATCGCATTACGAAATTGTAATGGGAGACTTCAATGCGAAAGTAGGAGCAAAGAAGTACAGTGACACAAAAGTGGGAAACTTTGGATTTGACAAAAGAAACAAGAGAGGAGAGAAGTTAGTGGAATTCTCAGAAGCCAACAGACTGTTCATTTAAAATACATTTTTTAAGAAGGCGCTCCAGAGGAAGTGCACATGGAAAGGCCCAAATGGGACCAAAAACGAAATAGACTACGTTCTATCGAATAAAAGGCAAATCTGCAAGACGTGTCTGTTCTGAACAGTTTCAAAGTCTCGAGTTATCATAGGATGGTGAGATATAAGCTGAAACTAATTACTAGACTTGAGAGAAAGAAGCTTATCAGAGGAAAACCGTTACTTTCAGATCTGGAAAATCTAGGGAAAAACGGATACATTCGAGATAGAGCTAAGCAACAGATTTAGCGCCTTGGAAGAGTTAGCGGATGAAGAAGACATCAATAGCAGAAATAAAATACTGACGGAGATAATTAGAGAGACAGCCAAGGAAATAGCAGGCACCAGAAAGAAAAGAGAGAGAAAATCTCAGAAGAAACTAAACTCTTGATGAAGAAAAGAAGGGAAATGAAAGAAGAGGAAAATTACATAAAAAGGATTGAATACATAGAACTAAATAAAACCGTAAGGAAGAAAATAAGAGAGGATGTATGAAGATATAACGAAAATCTTGTTAGAAATACAATCGAGGAGAATAAGAGCCTGAAGAAAACCAAACAGCAGCTCATGACAGGGAAAAAGCAAATAATTGCAGTTAATAGACCAGACGGGACCGTAACACGAAATAAGGTAGAAATTATAAAAAAAATATTTGAAAATTTCTACAGGGAATTGTACTACTCCGAAGAAGAGCTAGGAAATGAAGACTCAGAAGAAAATGATGTAGATGTCCCAGATGTAATGAAAGAAGAAGTGGATAAAGTAATTCGAGGGATGAAGAACGGAAAGTCGCCAGGAGAAGATGGACTCACAGCAGAGATGTTTAAGTGGGGGAAGAGAAAGAGAAACTTGCGAAATTATTCTCAATGTGTGTGACGAAGAGAGAAATACCCAGAAGTTGGAATAATGCTCTTATAATTTTGTTGTACAAGAAAGGGGACAAAGAACGCGTCGAAAACTACAGACCAATTAGTTTACTGTCCGTTCTATACAAAATGTTCACCAAAGTTATTTTCAATTGTATTGAACGGAACTTGGATTTTAACCAGAGAAGGGAACAAGACGGATTTCGTCGTGGACTTGGCACAATGGACCACTTACAAACATTGAATGAAGTTATGTAAAGGACTAATGAATATGAACTTCCACTATGTTTGGGATTCATAGATTTCGAAAAAGTTTTCGATTCGGTCTCCTTGTCAGCAGTACTTAAATCACTTGAACATCAAGGTATAGAAAATGAGTACATGAAGCTACTGCGAAACATTTATTCGACTGCCACATCTGTCATTAGACTACATCAAGAAAGTGAAAAATTTAAAGTTGGAAAGGGGTTAAGGCAAGGAGATTCAATTTCCCAAAACTGTTTTCTGTGGTCCTGGAGAGAGTGTTCCAAAATTTAAACTAGGATGAAGTTGGAATTAAAATTAATGTCGAATATTTTCATTACCTGCGGTTCGCTGATGATATAATCCTGTTTGCTTCAAATGCGGAAGAACTACAAACCAGAATGGAAGAACTGAATAACGAGAGTTCGAATAGGACTTAAAATGAATTTAAGTAAAACAAAGGTCATATACAGTCAACATGCTGTAAAAAGGGAAATAAAGGTTAGCGGAGAGACAATAGGCATAGTTGATGAGTATGTTTACCTAGGCCAGCTCAAAACATCGAATGCCAAGTTGAATGATGAAATAAATAGAAGATGTAAAATGGCGTGGAGTTCGTTTGGAAGACTACACCTTATTTTCAAGAGCAAACTACCAATGTTTCTGAAGAATAAAGTTTATAATCAATGTGTCTTACCTGTGATGATGTACGGCTGTAAAACTTGGACATTGAATGCACAAACTACCCAAAGATTGAGAGTCACATAAACAGCAATGGAGAGATGCATGCTAGGAATAACCAGAAGGGACAGGAAGATAAATGAATGGATTCGCGCACAAACAAAGGTAGAGGATGTAATCAAGACTGTGAAGAAGCTGAAGGGAAATGGTCCGGTCACATAGCTAGACGAACAGATGGAAGGTGGACGACAAATCTACTACAGTGGATTCCTAGAGAGAAGCACCGGAGACGACTTCCGAATGGAAGATGGATAGATGAAATCAAGCGTTTTTCATTAGCTACATGGATGAGGATAGCAGCAGACCGAGATACGTGGAAAGAAAAGAAGGAAGTCTTCATCCAGCAGTGGATAGAAACGGCTGAATATGATCATATATATATACATGGATATACCAGATTTTTGGTCCGTCTGGTCAGCGTGGGAACGGTAGACCAACTCTTCCCTTCGGGGAGAGACCTCATCCATAATCTCAAATTAAGGCACACACAAAGAAAAACAAGCTAACAGTACTTTTTGGGGAATTTTCAAAAATTCAAACTCCGTTATGATGTTTAAAATAAGAAATATACCAAAGTGCTGACAGCTTCTAAGCCAAGGTAAGTACTACCCACTAGCAAAACCTTTGAATGATTCCAGTCAAGATAAGTACCAAGCTTTTATTAAAATGTAAAGCCTCTGACTCGAAAACGAAACCAGTACAAGAAAAAAGTAGATTAGCACAAACATTCCAGGGCCGTCGCGTATAGTTGAAGATTTTTAAAATTTGAACGGGAATATCTAATAACTGTTCTATTACTAGAACATCTAATTACTAATAATATCTAATAACGAAGCCAGCACAAATGTTGAAAGCGGATAACAGAACCAGCACAATTAAAGTGCCATCCAGCACAACTAAAATCTCCACCAGCACAAAAAAATCTTGAGGGTCTGCGTGAAGTTGCTCCCCAAGATTTTCAAACTTTGAACGGTCATATCTAATAAACCAAGCCAGCACAAATGTTGAAAGTGATTAACACAACCAGCACAATTTGAGTACTACCCTACACAACCAAAATCTCAACCAGCACAAAAACTTGGGTAGCTCGGGTGAGTTGTCTCCAGGATTTTAAAAAAATTGAACAGGCATATCTCCTAAACGAAGCTAGCACAAATGTTGAAAGTGGGTAGCACAATCAACACAATTTGAGTGCTACCCAACACAACAGAAATCTCGATCAGCACAAACACTAGAGGTGCCAACTTCACACAGGTGAGAATATGAATCCGTTGCTCGAGGAAGAAACTAGTCATATAAAGTGAAATTTTACGTAGTTCTGGATATAGCTATAGCATCACTGACACAACAGTTTGGAAAAATGGAAAGCACAGGAATTTTTTTTTAAGCTTTTTGTATGGTATTCATGAACTTAGGAATTGGAATCCCGAATACGAAGACATTTTTAGAAAGATGTATGGAGCTTTTAGGAAGCTTTGACTCGAGGAGGGAAATGCGACACTGATGGATAAGAACTTCTAAGAATCACCATCTGTGTTGCCATCTGAAACCTTCCCTGTAGAAGTGTTGAGATACATTATTAATTTTTTTTTTACAATATTTTTTACCCTTCGAATTGTGCCGACATTATTAATATCAGTTACGAATGGGAATGGAGTTACCAGAAGCTGAAATTAATAAAAAATATTGGATATCAACTATTTCTCAAGATCGTTTAATTTCTCTTACCATTATGGTAATTAAAAATAATATAGATTTACTTAATTCGTTATATACAAATAGTATTTTAACGGAATCTGCAAAATATAAAACTAGAAAAGTGAGTTTCTGAAAGTTAAAATCAATAGTTTTACATTTTTTCTTACGTTGAAGCTACAAGTTGATAAGTAAAATAGTGCTTGTTAACTATGTGTTTTTGCATACTACTTTTTAATGTTACTAGCTCTCCTATTTGTTTTTCTTACACACTTACTACTAAAATACTGTTTCATCATTTAAACCACTATTTCCTCTAGATTCTAAAAGCATTTTTAATTCAGTTACTTTACGTTCTGTACATGTACTGTATATAAGTATTTGGTGTATCAGTTTCCTCATAGTTTCTCCATACCTTTTGTCAATAAATCATTCCAACATCAATGTATAGGTGGTATTATACGTAGCAACTTGTGCATGAACTTCCTGATCAGAGGCGGCGTTTGGAGGGTGGCAATTGGGGCAACCGCCCCAGGTCCCGCGTTCCGAGTTGATAATTTTCTTACTCAATGATATAAAAGTTGATTTGTAAAAAAAAAAAAGTTTACAAATAAACTAGTTTGTATAGTTTCCATGCGAAATGTAATGTGAAATGAAAATGAATAAAGAAACACTTGTAATTAGCAATGCAGTTTTTAAAATATATTGTACTTTCCTTAAATAAATTATGTCGGATTTTTTTTTTTCATAAGAAACCGTTGTTCATTAAAAAAGAAAATATTTAGTAATAAATTTAGGGTTAGGAATGAAAGGAAGAAGTGAGAGGAAGCATTTAGGGGAAAGTTGCTTACTGCTTTATCGGCTTTAGATGTAACATTTCGGCGCTCAGCGATTTTTACTTGTACTTTGGCCCCGCGGGGTCACTATTGCCCTAGGCCCCGCGCTCACCTAACGCCGCCTCTGTTCCTGATGACTTGTTGATGAACAAGCTGAAAGAAACTTGGTGCTATTACGCGTAGCAACTTGATCATGAACTTCCTGATGTTAACTTCTATGTGGCAACTACTTCGTCAGCATACTTG
Organism: Lepisma saccharinum; assembly: GCA_022664845.1. Classification (NCBI taxonomy): domain Eukaryota; kingdom Metazoa; phylum Arthropoda; class Insecta; order Zygentoma; family Lepismatidae; genus Lepisma; species Lepisma saccharinum. The sequence goes on along the minus strand of JAGDQP010017863.1, from coordinate 7,380 downwards.
AGCTGTATCGCGATACTAGTATCTTCCCTTGATTTTGAGTATCTCGATAGATATCAGGTACTTTTGAAAATGAGTATCGATATCGTTTATCTAGATGGTTTTGAGCAGTAGCTTGTAGATACTTTTACCGATACTACCATATTTTAACGTCTATTTCTTCGTTACTTTTCAGTTACTAGTTTGGTCTTGGTAATCTTGATATTAAATGTAACTAGCTACTTAATGTTCTAATGTTCTACCCCACACAATTCGGAACCGCGTGAAGACTTGAAAAGAAGAAGAAGAACACAGGATTCGGAAATGGTTGTTAACTGGAGGTGATATTGAGAACATGAGGCCTATTCGCAAGTTATTTTTTTATCTGAACTAATTGACAACTCCGACGTCATCATGTCCCTGTTTCGCGTGCTTTTATATTAGCTATGTTGCCAAGTGTGTTGTCATTGTCTGATTCGCTGCTATAGGATTGCAATAGGAAAGTAGCGTATTGTTTCCGCTAATATAAAATAGTAGAAATTTTACGCAAGACCCGTAACGGAATACAGTATTCACACTGAAAAAACTCCTTGCATTAAAAGCACACAAAAAGCTCACCAAAAATGAAATTTATATGAACGCATCTGAACTTTATGTGAACCTACTAAAATAATCGAAGTTTTGTGTGCTCAATATGTCTTTTTATTGACTACTTACCCTTAGTGCACATTTTGCGCAGCTTAGCTCATGTTTACCGAAGTTCACATTATCTAGATTATCGCTTTCAGATCACTTGTAGTACATTTGCCACTATTAAGTGAACATTTTGTGCGTGAATTAGGCATCAGCACACCAGAAGCTTATATGTTGTGCTCTAAAAATGTGGTGTAGTTCATAATAATTTCACGAAAAGTTCATATATTATGCCCACAGATGTGGTAAAACTGGAACGTACAGTATTGTCAACTTTTTTCGAGACATGTTCTGCACTTTAAGTGAACTTTGATTTTCGGTGTAACCGCAGGTCTACATATGAATAAGGAATTTGAATTACTTTTATTTATGGCCTTCAGACATCTAAGGCTAAAGAGCACAAGCGTGTAATGAATGAAAATTAGTAATTAATGTAGAGAAGAGCTATACCCGACATTGAAAGAGTACGAACATATCCCCTCAGTATTCCATATTTACCTATGTATATGCCAATATAATTTGTAATTAGGACTCATTGTCTTTCTGGAAAAAATAATGAGTGTTACTGTTATTCGGCCAGCTGGATGTAATCGCTGTACAAGGCTCCTTTCTTAATCGTCATTTAGTTGTATATAATGAATGAATGATTTGCTTTACCTACCGGAACAGGAAAATGTTCGATGCTTTTCCGTCTTACCTCATCTTTGCGTCTATATTTTAAATGACTTTTTGAACTTATCAGTGATGACTGAAAAGGTGGAGGATCTTAGTTTGAATCCCAGTCGGAGCCACCTGATTGGTTTTGTTTAGTCACACTAGGCCAATTCTGCACCGATTCCTATCCCATCCTTTTCGTCAGTCCTACGTAGTCCTGACCTGCTCCTAGCCCAACTACGACGTTTATTTCAACTAAAATAATTGAGGTGGAACCGAGTAGGGGGACTGAGCATATATACTATCGCTAGGCTTCAACAGCGAGCATACTATTTGGATGCTCAAGGTTCCGTTGGAAAAATTCCGGCGAAGTCTTTCAAATGACACGGCAAACACCTTCCTAAGGCTAGTAGTTCCAGACAGAGCTAAAGCCGGGTCACTTTTGGTGACCTGGCCCGACCCGAACATAGGTGACCCGTAGACTCGGGCTGAACATTTTCCCCGATATCAGGTCTCAAACTCGACCCGAATTACGCGATTGACCCGGTCCCAAACTGGAACCAATTGACCCGAATGAGTCGGGACTCGATCTTGACCCAAAATCACCAACCTTATAATTCTGCGACACGATGATCGAATCTTGACCTAATTGACCCGGTGATGCTCTTACTCCTGTGGTATGATGAATCAATCTATATTGTGAATTGTGAGATTCCTTGACAAGTGAGCTTATGTACAGGAACTTCATTTTTGAGAGTATTAAAATATGGTAATGCTTGTATGCTATTTAATACTTCAGATACATTTCTTGTTTTCTGAATTCTTTACCAAGGCATGGGGGATATCGGCATGTCTCCGGCGATATGTTTGTTCTTTTCGGGGATATGAGACTATTTCCATATTTTAATACTATTTATAGGAACTTTCCGTCATCTTATTTTCCGTACTGTGGGGAGAAAAGATTAAAACAGCACTTTTCTTTTCTTTTTTTCCTTTTTTTTTTGTTTTTGCCAATAAGCAACATAGTACTGTATGCGGTAACAACAGAAGACAGGAAGCCAGAATACCAGTGACATTTTCCTGCACGTTCTCTCATTGGCTCATCGTTAGGAGGCAATAGATGTATACTTAAATTCAGACGCGTCACCTTGCTCACGAGCAAGTTTAAAATATCAAACCGATTTGTTATCCAGCAGGAAGTTGACAGCAACAAGTTTATGTTAACTTAGCCCTATTACACGATAACTTTCTCTCAACTTGCTCATCAACAAGTTAACATTAGGAAGTTCATGAAGAAGTTGCTACGTGTAATACGTCCTTATATTCATATTGTAGTGCTAATTTCTATAAAATTGCTTGAATGTGTACTGTAAGGTAAAATTGCTATTAAATGTTGTTGAAATTGACGGTCGGCATAGAAAATGCAATTTCGTTAATACTATAAATAATGAAAAACTTTTTACAAAAGTTATCAATGAACAAGCAGTGATTAAAGATGAGAGAGCATGAAAATTAATCTTTGCTTGTAGTAAGAAGTACCCTTCGACCGACCCCTGATTCCATGAAATGATTCGCTATTGCTCCTATATTCTATTAAATGATTGATACTTCTCTCTTGTTTATTTGTACAGATGTTGATCGCTAATATTGCCGTAAATTGTGTTCTATTACAGGTTAGCTCAGAGTGTGAAAATAATGCTCGCTATCTCTATATTTGTTAGCCATGGACTTCAAACATATGTAGCAATAGATATTATTTGGAATATGTATTTGTCTCCACGACTTGAGAAGAGCCCAAGAAAATTGATTTATGAATATCTCGTTCGAACAATGTACATTGTTGTTTCCAGTAAGTATATTGGAAAGTGTCTCCTAACATTACATACTACTCTAAACTTTCATTGTGTACTCTTTTATTTGTATAGCAAAATATAATTAATTATCATATCATTAGACTTTTGAATGTTTTAATAAGCCGAGATCGTTTCAACCAATGCCAGCAATGTTAAAGTGATGTGTTTTTTCCTTGCAATTAATTATCACCAAACCTCATAGTGACAGAAAAGTTAGCGCGCTAGCTTTCTATAGTCACGGGTTCAGTTCACGCGAAGTCATTCAATGGGGGTAGCACCACAAGTCCCAAATTCCAGAAGTTCTAAATTTCAGAAGTCCTAAAAGGCAAGAAGTCAATTCTCTGGATTTTGCAGAAGTCCTAAATTGCACAAGTCCTAAAAGATGAGAAGCCAATTTTCTGGATGTTGCATAAGTCCTAAATTGCACAGGTCCTAAATTGCAGAAGACCTAAATTGCACAAGTCCTAAATTGCAGAAGTCCTAAATTGCAGAAGACCTAAATTGCACAAGTCCTAAATTGCACAAGTCCTAAACTTGTTTTGTGGCGCTGCTATCGCGTCGAGCTTACATTGCTATATGGGAATATGTATTAACTTGAAGATGTCTCAGTATTCAACAGCCTAAATACCATTTTCTTTTTTGTTAAATTACGTGTGTGTTTGTTTATCCACTGTTATTAAACTAAGCCTTTATTTAGCTCTTACAGACATTCTTTATTACTAGACCATTATATCATTAAATGCCGTTGATCAGGGAACATTGTTGGTTTGGAACCTTGAAATCAGGGAAAAAAAGATGAAAGCCATTTTGTAAGAACTCTGTATAAAACCTCTTTGCAGCAGGTATGAGACACAAGAATCTCACTAACATTTTATCTATTTATCTTGAACTAAGCTCAAATTGTGTTTTTCAATTTTTCCTACCTTTTGTTTTTATATTAATTAACAGTTTTCAATTACTAAGTGTAATTTAATTGACCAAACTCTGTTGTCAGTTATCAATCATTTTAATTGACCAAAATTTCATAGAAAAATGGTCATTAAAGTAATATATATATATATGAGCTCCTGCGTAGCCTAGTCGGTAGCGCGCTCGACTTCAATGCGAGCGGTCCCGGGTTCGATTCCCGGTGGGGGCTCAAATATTTCGGTGTTGACCCAGCATCGTGAGGACAATTGGGGAGCTGCTGTGAATAAAAGACGGCGATCACAGTGAGAGCTTCGGCTCTCCTCTCCCAACCCGTCTGGTCAGTGTGGGAGCAGTAGACCAAGTCCTCCCTTCGGGGAGAGGTCTCATCAACTAGTGGATTGAATATGGCTGTGATTTATATATATATATATATATATGCAACGCCCAAGCCGAGCTAATCTACCGGTTCCCGTAAGATCACCGAAGTCAAGCAGCTCTGGGTCTGGTCAGTGCTTGGACGGGTAACCGTTGTGTACTCCAGATGGTGTTGCCTGTGCGGCGTCCACCCGGCGTCGTGAGGCCAATTGGGAAGCTACCTGAATAAAGAGGTAGCGATCACAGTTGAGAGCTTCGGCTCTCCTCTCCCAACACGTCTGGTCAGCGTGGGAGAAGTAGACCACCTCCTCCCTCCGGGAGAGGCCTTATCCAGTAGTGGATTGAATATGGCTGTGAATTATATATATATATATA
>JAGDQP010017862.1:0-37688 GCA_022664845.1 Lepisma saccharinum | reverse complement strand
TACAACACAACAATTCAGTCATCAAACTCTGAATTACACACTCACTCTAATATCAGAAAGATGCTTTCAAAGGTCAGAGGAGGATCAAACAAAAATAATTAAATCACTTCCCTGTTTGTCATTTTCTGGAAAAATCTCAAACAAAAGTTTAATATATCTGCTGTGACCTCATCATACACGGTTTTATTATCTTCTCTAAAAGGAAAGTTCAATTCATAAACTTTGATGCAAAACAAGTGACGTACTTAGATAGTGTACACACACTAGGAACTACGACGGTAATACTCTTATCTGTTTATCGCTCAAAGAACAAAAAGATTAGATTCGTCTCTGGAAAATCAGAGAAATAATTCTTCTTATTAAAGAGTGAAAAGTATGTGACTGGACAGGGGATCGAACCCGGGACCTTTGGGTTACCGTCCCAATGCGCTACCATCTGCGCAACCCAGTCCAAAGGTCCCGGGTTCGATCCCCGGTCCAGTCACATACTTTTCACTCTTTAATATCAATTGTATCTGTACCTACAGAGGCTTGATGTACAGAAAAAATCGGAAGTTGCCTCCATTTCATCGTTGGAAAATAATTCTTCATTTAGTCTCGTTTGTATATTTATAGTGTTAAAACTGTGCTCGCTGCTCTCTCTGCATACACAGTATTTTTTAGATGAATAAAATAAAATTATCCTACATTCTTCCCCAGGAATTCAAAATTAAGGTGCGTCTTTTAAAAATCTATATTTTCTTTCAATTTAAATTCTATACTTAGAGTATACACCTTTTGCCTATAATTCATTTTCGGGACGATTACTGAATTATTAATATCGTGCTAATTATGGATACTAGACGGTTTCTACCAGAATTTTCAATTTTGAGGGTACTATAGCTTTTTCCTCGTAAGTTTTAGTCCAAAGAACGTTTTTCTAACTACCAGAAAGAGGACATTGTCTCTGACTTTCAACACTTAAACAGAATTTTCTAGCAATAATCTTAAGGGAATCAGATTTTCATTTACAGATAAATATTATTCCTATTATCTCTTACATAATATTATTGCAAAATATAATTTTCGTACGATGAGAAGGAACGGCCTGTATATTTATATAAATAACTATTTCGATGTCCTAAATAGGTAAAGGAAAATACGAAATGTACACTCAGCTAGTCATAAACTGACCGTACTCTTTAGCAGCTCTTTAAAAAGTTCTGAAATTCAGCTGTGTTGCAAGGTCGCAACAGCAGGAGTGAAAATGACTTGATTACCTCAGTTTTTTTAGAGTGCTAATCTTTGTGAAGAAAATAATGTTTGCTATATATCTACTCGTGATGTAGTGAAAATTCTGTTAAAAATAATTGAGCTATTTATTACTATTATTTGTTATAAAATAAATTACACTACAGCGATGTTACCACGTCCGTTATCAATAGAGATGAAGTATTACTTATTCTCACTTGGAACGTTAAATATTCGTTTTTAAATCTAGAACAAATTATACAGCACGAAACTGTATGTATAGAATTTAAGAAGGAAGGAGTCAATGGAAATGCACGAAATACTCTTAGTGACACAAAATGGTGCTTTATATGAATTTTACTTTGCTTCTATTTCAGTAAGAGTTAAGCGCGAACTTGGTCTACCTATAGTGTTTCGTGGCCGTGCAGGTAGCGTGACGTTACTTATTCTCCCCTTTTTGTCCACAAAACTGGCGACACCAGTTCGAACTCCAAAGCAAGTTTCTTAACTTCGTTATTCTTTTTACACAAAGCTCCGTTATTTATGTTTTTATTGCATGGATGTGTCAAATGCACAGAAAGTTGTATTAAAACAAATCTGGCAACGATTACCATTCCTCTAGTACGGGTATGCAGTACAGGAAATATACAGAGTGTAAAGAAAAGATGGTTACAAACTTTCAGAGGTGAATTCTGACATCGAAACAAGTAAAAAGTTCATATCAACATGAGACGAATTCCGCTTCGTTTTCGAGATACAGGGTTTGCAACTTAGAGTCACAAAATCGATTTCTTGCAATGGTAAATACAATGAATATTTCGCCATCATCTTAAACGATGCACTAAAATAAAATTTCGTTTTCGGAAGGTGATATGCATCAATACAGTCGGTATTAGAATGTAAAAACTGATACCATAGGGTAGTCAGTGTTGTCAACATCATACACCTTTCCATATTTTTTCAAATGGCACTACGTCAGTTTATTAGGTATATGGTATCATCTAGAGACTAAAAACATATGTGAAGCACAAAACGCAGTGGAGCCAACTGTGAACGTTAAACATGAAAAATTGTAAGATTTCTTCAAAACCCAGGAGAAATTTTAACAGTTTGTAACATTGCCTTCTGTACTTCATATATATTGTTTACCACCACTAGAGGATACACATATTCAATAAACTAACGAAGTGCTATTTGCAGAAAGAACAATATTCAAGATTGGTAACACTGATTATCCGATAACATACAGTTTTTAACTTGAAATATCAACTCTATTGATGCAAATTACCTTCTGAAAAGTAAATTATATTTTAGTGCATCTTTTAAGATTTATGGTGAAATATTCATTGTATTTACGGAGTCAATTTTTGGCGATGCTCAACTAAGCGCCAACAATATATAAAAAACCGACATAATATAATTTTTCTTTGGTTTCAAATACTCGCAATTTAATTCATCTGCTAAGGTCGTGCTCCAGGTTTGGCAACCGTAAAGTATTACCACCAGAATAACTGTTCTGTATATTTACAGTTTCACCTTTCTTTATATTAATCTGCAGGTTATAAGTTTCTGTACTGAATAGGAATATGCAATGCCCGATACTAAAGAACTTTTTATTTCTTCCATGACCTCGCTTTTGCTTGTTACATATGCTCCCAAGTATTTGTTTACTTTCTCGATGTTCTCATTCTTAATTGGTAGGTATCTATTTACGGTACTCATGTTTCGGCTTGTTACCATGTATTTTGTTTTCTCTATGTTTACTTGTAGACCTATCTCATCACAAGCTACTACTAGTACCTCGGTGTTCCTTTGTAGTGCCTCTATATCTTCCCCTATTAAATCTACATCATCCGCGTATACGAACAGTTGATTCAAACCATTCAACGTTTGTCTCATTTTGTCCTCTTTTATTTTTAAAATCGCATATTCTAACGTAAAGTTAAACAGTTGTTTGACAAGGCATTACCTTGTTTTTATCTGCGACTGAAATCACACAAATCATTTGACAGAATATTCGAATCCGACCGAGTAGCCGTTCGGTATAAAGCGTTAGACCAACGACTCGAAGTTCCCGGGTTCTAATCCCGGGAGGGGCATGGATCTTTGTGGATTTTAACTGGGTGTGAAGGTCAAATCGCGACGGGCCGAAGTCAGAAGTATCTAGTTTGCCCCATAAAGTAAAGTTTACCAAAGATCCGTATTGCGGATCCGAGTGTCGGATATTTGAAAGTCGGATACGGATCTGACCATTCCTAGTATGGACCTATCTGTTTATTTCTTGTGTAATAAAATGGATAAAATCTCACATTAAATTTTGACAGATTTTTGAATTTTAATTTATTTGTAGCCTTTAAACAATTTTCACTAAGGCGAAGAAAGGGTATAGAAAAGTACAATCACGCCCATTGCATAGCGCGAAAAAGAACAACAAGTAACACTATTTCAAGTGGTTCTAGAAGAAATATACAAATTTAAAATCAGCATTGAAACTGAGTTTGCGTGTAAAATATTAGTTAGCATTGGCCAGTGTTTGAAAAGAAATTGATGATCTAACAGTCAGATAAAATAAGATAAAATTAATTTTATAGGCGGTAACAACACTATGGCTTACTCCCTTCCGGTCGATAGTCAGATTCTTCTCTGTGGAGAGTGTTATAAAAGGGTTTAAATACCATTATACATTTAAATTGCAGAATGAAATGGAAAGCAAATACATACTAATGGTTACTGGGTGGAATGCGCTTCCTTGTGGAAAGTATATTCTACATAGCCACCAAGTAGTAGAAGCCAGACATCCTTTCAATATGATCAGGAGGTTCTTGACCTTCACGCGACCAACTTATCTGTTGACCTTCTTATATGAGCTTATCTGTTGACATATTGATATTACCTTATCTGTTGATACTACGTCATTTGTTGACGTGTTGATATCAGGTTATCTGTTATACTTTCACGTGATGATTGATAAGGTTTACAGTATACAGTGGGCGGTGATGACGTAAATATCATAAATAGTCTTGAGCTTTTCAGTCATGACTAAGCAGCAGCAGCAGAAGTTTCAGCAAGCTAGAGGAGAACTTGACTTGACATCAGAGGATGACGAGGTAGTGGAGACATTGTTATTACTTGTTATTACACTTCTACGAAAGTGTTACTTGTTTTATAAAATTTTCATTATTCTATGTTTTAGTTTTTAAGATCAGAGGCACGAAGCAAGATTAGTTAAAGTTATATTTTCATTTCAATATTCTTTTGAGTGAGTTCCAACGAATGATATACTGAAGTTACTTCCATGGTAACAATTAACCTTGAGGACTAGAGTCATGTTTCAGTCTGCAGTGATTCTCTCTCTATAACGCGTGAGTCGATAGTCAGGTTGAATTACCAATGCTGAATATTGGATAATATATCAGTCAAGATTGCAGTGGCTAAGCGAAATATAAGTATGAACTATCTTATAAGACACGTATTGCTTCAGAGAAGGCAAATTAAATATCTAATTACATGAAGCTAGCATATCATATTACGCCAACTAGTGATGACTAGAGACAGTCAAGCATAGTGTAGTGTTCTACGGTTAGTGATTGGCCAATTAGATCTTGACCACTCCCCCAAGCGAAGATCTCTGATTGGACAGTATCCAAAACAATAAGTGGAACTTACAAATAAAAAGACCTTTAATATTACACCTATATGAGAGTGAGTTGCTAAGTAAATCATCAGTCTGTTGTCGAGGGACAGATGCTAGAACTCCAACTATCGCAGAAGTAGCAGGAGAGAATACCGAGAATTAGCTCCAGTAATTAGTATCATCGAGTCTCCAAGACTTTAGAAGCCCTGTATTCTATCTGCATATACAACCCTGGAATTAAAGCCTTATTCTAGAAGATCCGTGATGTACCCAGTTCTAAGACGCTCATCACATACAACATCAATCTTGAGATTATACTCTTAAATTCTATTAGGTAAGTTGGAACTCACTCTCTATATAACATGATTGTTACTTTGTTTTATATGTAACAATATTCATATTCATATTGATGGAAGAACAATAAGTTAAGTAATACTTACGTATGTGTTCTATATTTATCTATGTTTTCTTTTAGTTTATAAAGGTATTCATTACACAGTCCAATTCATTGGTTTCTTTAATGTGTATCCGAACAATCCCTTGATTATCTGGATCAAAACTTCTCCTTGTATAACTAGACAAGCAGCGTCGTAGATGACATGTTAGATCCATAACTACGCCCCATTTCCTACAAGGCGGACTAAGCAAGTCACCCACGGTAGCATGGTGGACGGCGCCAGTCTCTCTTCGAGAAACGTTGCGTTCCCGCGAACGAAATTATTGGTGTATCTAACCCCGTTTTGAAATCCCACATTAGTTTCTCAAAATTCTGTTAATTCTAACTCTTTTATTCTTTCTCAAAGTTTGGGTAGAATTTCGAATTTTTATCTTCATATCGTGAGAAATGTTTAAAATATCATGTGTTGAACCTACAGGTTCCAGAGAACATATTCTCGAGCCCAGATATACATCAAATCATGCATATCCAACATGTAAACTGCTGCACTTACAACCAACTGTAGGCAGAAGAGCGGAGGACACAATGCAAGACCGTCTTGGATCAGTTCAATTAGGCGTGCAGTCAATCAATCTTCGCCTACGTTCACAGACTGATCAAACAAGAAATGTGCCGTAGATGCCACCTTGCAGACTACCTCCAAACCGTGGGTCTTTTAGGCAACAATTCCCAAGACAACCAAAAAAAAATTAACATTTGCATTCTCAATTCCCGAAATCGCGGAAAAAGGATGTGAGAAAAACTACTGAGCATCAGGATTGACGTACTTCTGTCACAAAACCTGAAGTTGAGACTAAAAATCAACATGTCTCTGATACAAGTAGTGCGAACGGGGATTAAAATTAACTCATGCGCTACGAAACGCATATAAAATACATATTGAGACACTTACCGATTATGACGATTTTTCTAACGATTCCTTACGCTTGATTTTGTTACGTATAGTACAATTTTGCATGGTTTCATTTTTGTTGTAAAGTGTGTCAGTTTTAGTAAGAAAAGTGTTTTCAAGCAGCCAAAATTAAACATGATTCCTAAAACCGGTTCACTTGATTGTTTTTATAAAGCATGTTTCAAAACTAAATCCTCAATTCCCCAAAACACTCATTTCCCCAACAATTTTGTACAATTTTTTTAGCAAAGCAATTCTTTTGATGAAATTATTTTCGAATATTTGCTCCAAAATTTTAACCTTGTTATTTTTTCAAGACAAACGCTACGATAGTTTTGTGCTTATTTCAAAATGATGTCTTAGCTGCAGTCAATGATCCAAATTTAGCATAGATAATATCAGTATGTTGAATAATTTTAAAGCTTTTGATAGATAATACCGATAGTTGATAAAGGCAAGGCGATGCAGAGCACGGATTTATGAACTTTACAACGTATCGCTATGTCTTATTAAATAATTTCTTATATTTCTAGATCTTGTGATTATAGCAGTAATTGGTCATATAATTCATTTTCTTTAACTCCGATTCTAAACAACAATTTTTTAAGGCAAAATATTTAGCAACAATTTAGTATATTTTGGTACAAGAAACTGGTTTCTTTCATAGAATTCAATATTGCAGAAGCAATACTAGGAAATTCAAAGTTACCACTTTTCGGTACTAAAAAGTAGAAAAGGATTGCTACATATAGATAACGCCAGCGCGATTTTCTTCTTAAAACGTCAAATTTGAGTTTTTATATCCTCCCGAGTGAATTTTCCTCTACAAATAGGTATTATTTTAGATGAGATAAATTTCCAAACATATAACTCAGTAGCATACATGAATTCTAGAAATTCCCTAATTTTCCTAGGTTTTTGCCGTACTTTTGAAGTGTAAAATTCTACTAAGAATCTACTAACGTTCTTCTTTCTTATCATTTTCTTTCCGTTAAAAATTAAAGACAATATTTCTAGTTCAAATTAGTAGTCATATAACCCCCAATAAAATTGTTCAGTCTCGAATATTCAATAATTTCAAAATTACCGTAAATTCAGCATCTCAGTGGAAATATACTGTGTTTATCGAACAAGTGAAGCGCATAAGCCTATTTTTACTGGCCAGGCAAGTCTCTTATGAGTGTTTACAGGTTGGTTGAACAGTGTATATTCACGTACTAATATAAATGTCCTAACCAGTTCCAAAATTTTGCTAATCTCGTGAATGAGAGTAAATTTGTTTGAGAGATTTCATGAGTTTCCAGAAGCACAATAAAAATTAAAGTGATGCTATCTTTGCACAGCAAAGTAATGGTTAAAGTACGCTAGTACTGTGTATTGTGTTATGAAAGCTAGGAAGATATTAAATTGATCTACTGTCAGGATACGAAACATTAGGTTCCTTTTTTTTCTAAAAATGACAATTTCTATAAATAATTTCCGATATTGCTTATTCCCAGTATGTATAATTTAGATCCTCACAACTATTGTCTCCTTTTTTAGTAATATTTAAATCGATTCCCCCATATCTTCTGCTCTAATGCCATTTTGTGCGCCTTTTTTGTGTAATGTTTTACATTTCTTTTCTAACAATCTAAATTCACTTTTCAAATTTCTAAATGTTTACTTTTACTAAAATTTAGTTATTGCATACGTATTTTGGAAGAATAATAAATTTTGATGAGTACAACCGATGTTTATGCTGGTAGTATCGTACCGTAGTTAATCACGGACTAAAAGGTATCTATATGACACAATATCCTTTTTTCTCGTTAACTTCCGAAGATTTCAATATATAAAGTATTTTCCTCAATAATTTATTCTTAACTAAATTTCCTTTTGCGTGTAAAAATCCAAGTCTTCCTCAACCCACGATTCATTTCACGGTGTGCCTATTTTCAAAATATATAATAGTTCTAATGCAGTCGAAGGTGTAAATTTGAAGGTCTGCATTTTGGATAGGCAAATAATTAGTGACCATTGTGTACAACCTAAAACGAACTCAGAACGACAGATTCAATTATACTTCTTTTATTCTCGTTTCCTGTTTCCTTCTTTTTCTTTTTTAGATTCGTCCGAATTTTGAGTAAAATGTTATTAATTTCCTAATGATTCAAGTTATAAGAGCAAGACTACATTGAAAATCCGTACAACAACAATCAAGACATACCATTCTATTCCCGTTTAATACGAAACTGACTTCAGTTTAACTCCAAAATATGGGTAGATTTCAGACCATGACTGCGTATCTCGATACTTTGAGCACCATAACAGGGCTTTTGGCTATAAATTTTTGCGGAATATGAATATATACAATCGCCGATAATATAGAAGAAATATATATAGCAAGTTTACAGTTAAGGTTGTGTATCTGGAGAATTACGACAGTACGTTTAGGTTAAGGAACGAAGATACAATATGCATGTCAAGCACTTCTAGATTTAAGTAACAACCACGCTGGAGCGTGATGTAGCACGATTAGGTTAGGTTAGTAGTTTTGATTTGAATAATTGATGATATTTTTACGTTTGTTTTAATTTGGTAACGCACGAAAGTTTTTTCAATGAAAATACAATAATTTTATGACCGAGTACTCGAAATCGACATTGAATAATAACAATAATAAAGTATACAAAAGGTGATTATAATTAAACAGTAAAGCCTAGGTATGTTTAAATAAAAATATGTGAAAAATGATAAATAATATTGAGAGTATTGACGAACTTTGATGATAACGATGGCATGTTTTATTGATAATGATGATTATTGACGACGAAATATAAATTACCAGAGAGATAAGCCTAATGTAAGTTTGAATTTTTAGGCCTTGTACAAATATAGTTTCTATTACGCCATATTTTGAAAATTTTGAAACATAAAGGAAATATTAACAGCAAGTATTCACCTTACAGTAGAAATACAAAATACAGTTACGCAGTTTTATATCCGATGTTGATATACTGCCGTAGAATTATATTTCCAGTGACAAATGATAATAACCGATAACAATGTTATAATTTGTGTCTAAATCACGATCAAACTTCAAATCCTATATTTTGCACATTTTTGTTTCTTTAATTTAATTTTGAAAATAGAGGAAGGTTACGAGTCTGACCTACATTTACGTGACCATTTCAGTATTCATTTCGTGAAACTCTAAGTTCTACTTTACTTACAATTCTTTCTGCACTTTACTATTGACAACGGAACATAGACAAGGTACAATGCATCCCTCCTTTATTTTTGAACGCACTCCGCTCGTGGAAAGATATAATTTTTCCGCCTGTACTTACCTACAATTATACAAACAGAAAAACAGCATTAGAAAACATACAACACAACACGTTCACATACATACACATTATACACACAACTACATAATACGCATACGCTTATATACACTTGCACACACACAAATTCCAACATTGGCCTACTTGCACTAGAAATTGACCAAATCAAATTTTCTTTTAAAAACAAAATCCGTTTCAAGTTAAGAAAATTATATGTATTCTTTAAATACAATTCTTTGAAAACACAAGTAAATTTACCGCGTGTAAATTCAATTCAATTCCAATCAGACCATGCATCAACAGTATAATTTTAAAGTAATTCTTTTCAGCATTATAATTTTAGAAGCAAATAAACTCATCCTTCCTGTTTTTTTATTTTTAAACACATCTAAAACAATAATTTATATTCTCTTTCTCCGAAAACAGCACAAAATTACTTTTCCATTCATTATTCCGAAGTTACTCAGAAGCATAAATTCAGATCTAATACATACATTCAACCAAGTAACAGACAACGCGATTCATTCTTTCAATCACCGAACAGCTGCACAGACTTTGTTTCTGCGCAAGATCTGACCTTGACTTCATTCCAGACGCTGTTCCTCGCCGAGCCGACACGAGCTGCGCCAAGGTAGAATTATTTACTACATTTGTATTCCCCTACGCGTCACCACTTTTCACATGCTTTTTACTTCACGCGCCACACGATTGATACTGCCCAGCAGCTTCAGCTGCATAGGGACAACTATTTCGTTCTGCCACAATGAGGTCAATTCTCGCATCAGATAAAAGAACGGCTGAGTTGTGTTGCGGTGGGCAACACCAAATGCTGTTGCTACGTGAATAGAGCCAACCTTGAAGCAATTATTGCCGAGGGCGACACACAGACAAGACACCAGTCTCTGTTCGCAGCAACTCTTACATCTTCAGTGAATTCTTGTTTTTCAACAAAACACTAATTTTTTTTTAAACGAACGTCTTTTTATGCTTGCTTCTTCTCTAAGAAATGACTAATTTTAATGCCGTATTTTTATTTTTAAGCTTCTCTTTCTTCATGTTACTTGAAATGTGAACAATAAAGTATTTATTACGTATATTTTTCTTAAAAGAAAATTTAATTATATTAGTTTTTCGCAAAGTGAAAATAGTATTTACGCCAATTTTTTAATGGACAAAAGATTTTCAACCCATTATTTTTTGGAATAAATATAGACACATTGTTTTACGATTAAATACCAATGCCCAAAGATACCGAAAATGAGAACGAACGAAATCAATTTCCATTAATTGAATGCGATGATGTGTATTAGTACAATCATATTTATTATTGTGATTTCCGACATTTTAGCATAAATGATTTCATTTCCAATGTTTTATCTCCGTAATTGTTTCCCTTTTCTTCCTTTCCCCCCCAAATGTTTAATTTCTTTCTCGTAGAATTTAGCGCAAAAGCAAATAGAATAGCGATAGAATATGTTCGACTTTTCTGTTCATTTTTATTTTCCCAGAATTTTAGTTAGGTTTTTTTCTGCACACACACACGTTAATACATCTCACATGAAATGAGCTGATAGTTATACTTCACAACATATATTCAAGACCCAGGTTCTATTAGCGGCAAGGTTTTGTACCCGGCCGAGTCCAACAAGAAGACCATCTTCTAGAAGTAATGTAGTCTTCTCGGACGCAGCAATTCATCCAAGACCATTGGACTCCAGGGAATGATCCAAGAGGCCGTGGACTGATTTCAAGTCACCATCCCACCATTCGCCTCGTGAATTATGGAACACCATGATATTTTGCGAACTTCAACAAGATTTTCGCCACATCACTTACGGATGAGCAGCATGTGATGTAAATCATTAATTCAGTTTCCAACTTTAGCCAGCCACACCGCAAGTGAACCCACCCCACTGCCAAACAGGACAGGAATGTAGTGGACTCGAATCGCCCAAAGTAACAGGTTTCTGATGCGGTGGGTGATCCTCGAGCGGTCAATCTCTTCGGAGGCTGAATTGACGGTAAACTGGTTCAACCATACACAGACCCTGGAATAGTACTTTCAGGATACCTCAGCTTCAAGAAAGCAGTCGGCAGCAATTGTGGCTACATCTACATTTATTTCCCAAATTCCCAGAAGAAGATACAAAAGAGTACAGATGGTATTTACAGAAGCACAAAGTAAACGATGTGAGCTCTTGGAAACCAAGAGTGAGCGAAGTTTCTGCTGAGTTAGATTGGCGAAAAACTTAGTAGCCAAAGTCTTGAAATGACTAGCTCAACTCTGGTTATAATTTTGTACGAAGAGTATCTGAATAGCCAAACAGTGCCGGTCGGCCCAGATGGGCCGCCGGACCGAACCCCGGACTTTCGAAGATGCGTTACTAACGTTGTCCCTTCGGCAAGTGAGTTATCGCGCTCGTGTCACTAGTATATAGTTCCTCTTTGCTTCCTAGAGCTCACGTTGCTAAACACACGCAGTGCAAACTCGTACAAAAGTCATGGACAGTGTTAACTAGTTCGAGCGAGTTTGGATTGCGTGGTTTGCTAAGAAATTAGAATGCTCGTGTGTACGAAGTTCGTTCAGTTTCCGGACGATGTCCTCTTGTCCTCGTATGTTATCTGAGGTATATTTCCATCACTAACAAATCTTTTCAAAGGAAAGATTTGTTGCTAAGAGAAAGCTGTAGTTCAAACGCCATTACAATACTAAATGAATTCTTTCTTAAAGAGATGTTAAAACAAAGTATTAAACAATTCATATGAATTCTCATGTAACGCATTTGAATACATCTGCAAACACCTTTACACACATTTATATACACTCAGATGAGAACAGGTGAAAGTCGGTAGTACACCCACGGAAGTGGTTAATAGGTGGGTCGCGGTCCCATAGGGGGTCGCGACAGGGTCTCACCGTGACACCTCCCTCCTAAAAAAAGAGAGGGTAGTAGGTTTTACTTCCCGAACTTACGACTTTCCCTTGAGAGAAGAACTCAGTTCCTGAAATCCTAAGAACTTACGAACCTTCCCTTGTGAGAGAGATATGAGAGATATTCAATTTATCATTTTAAACAATTATAAATACCTTTGTGTGTCACTGAACACGTTGCAATTAAAACTACATTAACATAATTGTCATAGAATCGAAATAATAAATAGTGCAGTATGAAAGATTATTTCATACTCAGAATTAACATTTTTATGTTCTTAATTTGGTTATTTCAAACAGGTTTATAGACCTATAGTGAAGATCATAAATACGTAATTGTATATGACATGATTTCATTATTCACTATATATGTACATATATTCTACCTTTTGGTATGATTAGTTACGTCAGGTAAGGATCCACTTTTTACCTTTGGTTCCTTAGGTAAAGTGCACCTGATGTCGATACTAGTAGAGGCCTATATATGTGAATATAAAATTATCATTTTATTAATAACCTAGAACAAATTGATATTTAGCCTTTTAACGTTCATGATTTGGAAATGAACAGGTTGATCTCATGCAATCGGTCATATAACCCTTAGGAAATAATTGGTAACATTTTCCTTTTGATAGTTAAAGTTTTTGATTGTTTTAATAAATTCTAGACACTTGGTTATCATAATTCTTAATTGAGAGCATGAATGTATTATCTTAAAGATAAAGATAAATGAATTGTGTGGGCGGCAACAGCACTATGGCTTGCGCCCGTTTCGGAATGTACTCTCTTGTTTACGAAACCGCAAAATACGAAAGAGCAGTATGAACTGTTTTTATTTTAAATAAATTAACATAAACATTGTAATATACTAAAACCTTGGCATGTGGCACAGACACAGGCATAGGCGTGTGACACAGGCGCCTTGGCACGTGGGGTAGGTCGTAGCAAAATAGTTATTTTCTTATACTGAGATAAAAGAGCTTTTACTATTTGCAACACAAATATATATATATAACTCACATGTCATGTAAAGATTAATAATTGCTCGTCTTCTCATGAGTATTTTGATAAATTTGTTAACAGTTGCTATGCAGGCTTATGTTATCTTACAACCTTACTATCAACCTGACTTTTGACATGCGTGATCTGTGACGCTGGTTTGTTTATCCAGTAGGTTACTACTGTTACTGAACAATAATAATACGACACTGCAATGGGTGTGTCGATGACGTCAAGTAACTAGTATGTCACTAACGTTATACAACAAAAGAGTTTTAATGATAAAGCAACATTTTTATCATTATTTGTCATTAAACTAACATTTTCAAAGAATCGTATTAAATTTAATTATATTGACAGTTTTCAAAAGCTTATCTGAACTTTCAGAAATACATGTGTCCAATTGGGACAATAATCAGGATGAAAATCATTAAGTATGAAACAAAATATCAATTTGTAACACATTTGATTAAATAATCAATAAGCAATAGAAGTATCATTGTACTTAATTAACTTGCAGTATTACATACATACATAGTATTAATCACTATACCTTGATATCGATTGTATACCCTTTTTTCTATGGATTTTTCTCCTGTGAAATACAATAACATTATTTTCACTCGCGAAATCTTGAGTCACTTTCGTACAAATAAATGCACTGAACACTTAAATCAATTGCGTTTGGCAAGATTCAATTGCATTGTTGAAATTCAAACTTATACACATAAATATAAATAGATATATTTATTAGTTTTGTTTTGCCATAAAAATTTCATCTTTTTTGTATTGAATACCGGATATTAGGTTTCTTTACAAAAATGCATAAAACTCGAAGATGCATTTCAGCCAAATTGTAAGGAATTTTCTTGAAATTCGATTTGAAATATTTAAACTAAAAATCACGCTTTTGTCTGCAGTTCTAATCACTTATAAGCAGAACTTTTTCTGATTCATAGAAATTTCATAAATATTTCGTTTTCTTTCTACATATTGAAGATAATTCATAATTATTGACGTTGTGTACTCGTCACTTAATGACTCAAGGTTTGAAACAGAATGAAGAAATTTACAGTTTTATTCAATTCTACGGTTGATTAAATTCAACTGTTTGAATGGCTTAATTATTTATGCATTTGCATGAATTATTATTTATTCGATCGCATCGAAATAGATTAATGTGAAATCGAATTAGGATCATTTAAAATGATGCTTGGGCTAAGCCTGTATTTTGTTTCAAAAATAGAAAATAGTAAGTTAACAATGTTTCTCGCATAGATTCTTGGGTGGAGCGCGAGGGCATAAAAGATGCTCTGCTAATGAATGCTCCATCAATCCGTTTCACAAGACATTAAGGGAAGTGGAGAGGTTATTCCTACTTCAACCGTCTTTACTTTCCTATGTGTCGCGGAATACGTGAGCAAAAATGATTATAGGCAATTTCAGTTTTCTACTCAGAAAATTGACGAATTTTATTTTGTTATTATTATTATTAAACTACCTTCGAAAATCATTCTAGTTTCTTCTTTCACAAAACAGAATGTGATTGTGTTAAAATCATAACTCAATGTTTTATATTCGTTTCTAAATTACCTGTATTGATACTTTGAAACAATAAAATTTGATGAGTATCAGCTTTACATTTTAACAAGAGAGGGTTGTTACGAGGAACGGATTTAGGATAAATCAAACAACCAACTATCCTCAACTTATCTCAGGTAACGCCTTCATAATTTTTTAAAGGAAAGATTAAATTAACTTTTGTATTCATTTACTTTTGAATATTTAAATAAGGAAGGTAGGAGAGGGAGATAAACTTTCCCACGTATGACTATTAGTTAGATTTGATGAGGTAAATTACCTAAACTCTTAGCTACATGTGCTAGGATTGGATTTTTCCTTGTAATCATCTCTTAGTCAAACCGTGCATAAAGTAAGCTTAAGAATCAATCGATTCGATAGTTAGATTTAAAGGCTTTTAGGCAACTATGCTTCAGGCCGCATGGATGATAGGGAGAATTGGTGGAATGAAGAAGTGGGGGAAACGGGAGAATCCCGGGACAACCCACGCACACGGTGCTTGTCCACCACGAAACCTAAAAGGCACGAATGGGGATGGATCCAATGACACTCACTCCTGACATCAGAGGTGAACACTTACCAACTGAGTCACTGTACCCTATCGGCTTCTAAAATATTAAGTTTGTTGCTGCCAGGTGTTAACATTGGACTATGAAGTTGAATTATCAAAATTAATTAACCTACACTTGTTTCTGGCACTCATGTCTTAGACCTTAATTAGTACTTTAGAAAGTTGCTTCATATAGTTAAGTTTAAGAATTTCTGCCATGTCGCTAATAAGCGTGCAAATTTTCAGACACCTTAACAGTAATTATTTTCCTTTATTTATTTGCACCAAAATCGAGATCCTTGTTGCCATAGCAATGGTTACGATTAACTCATGGCAATCATTATATAATTTGACTACGTTAATTACTTGAGACGACTAGATAATACAACTATAAATGTTTATACTAGCGTACGTCGATCATACGTTCAAATATTGCGACGCGATTAAAGCTAATTGATGTATCACGCAACTAGGTGGGTGTTACTTCACAAAACAAAGAGCTTTAAGGTGGTCGGGTACCTTTCGTCCTTGTTTGCGTCAGCAAAGAAGTGGTTGATTATTGAAAGAAACACTCAGTCTTTGAAGGTTGCAATATCACATGTGAAATAATTAATAACTTTGATATGGGATTGCTCATTATGCATCCGTTATAACAATTATTTGCAAGAGGCTTCCATAATTTAATGCAATTCATAATTCACATTTAGAAGAGCAAAATATTTGTTTCTCTATATTTTCTCTAAACATTAAAATATTAAGTAGAAGATTTCCTTTACTCATTGCGCACAAGCCACTATCTATAACCTATGGCGCGCGATCCATTGAGTGCGACCTATAGTGTACAATTCGCAGTGCGCGATTAGTTGTGTGCAAATTTATGGCGCGCGATTCACTAAGCGCGACCTGTCATGTGCTGAATTAGTGTGTGGAAAAGTTTTATGTTACCCACTGGAGCCCTGAATTCCCTAACACTTATTGTGTAAAACGATGATTAAATACATCATTGTGTCCCCACGTAAGTACCTGTATAGGGGTAACGGATCACAGTACATCGGACGCTGGCGGTAGTCTGTGACGTCATACCCGCAGAAGGAAGTAACAAATATGGCACGCAGAGCCAGGTGCGTTTGTGTCCGTACTTGTCAATAAATTCCTTTCTGCTAAATGTTTCACTATTTATAGTAAACATAGGACTTACGAACTTTACAGATCTAATAATTACAAGATTCACGGTAATTATTAACCTTTAATAATTTTATAGCAATCAATATATTGATTTAATAGAATTTAATTCTGGTACCAGCAAATCGTAACGGTTATCGTGCCGTACAGATTTTCTTATAGCAACTATAGCGCTATACTCGGGCATTTTTTATTTTCTTCCTCCCCCAAGAGTATTTAACTCGACTGGAATTACTTTAACGTGCAGTAAAGGACAGTTCCCTTGGGACATGTCTACTAATGGTTTTAGGTGACAATTCACCTAGGAGGTACGGGCTAACTTCTACGTTCATTATAGATTCAGAAGAGAGTTTAACCACCCGCCTGCGGTATGTTTAAACTAACTTCCTAGCCTAATAACGACAAAGTCAACACAGTCTGAGAATCCTTCGGAGAGTGGGGTTCATGCAGTGCTTACGTCACTCAAAATGATCCGCTCTCCTGGGTTCAATTCTCAATCAACAAATATTGCATTCAAATTTCCTACATTACTAACGTGCTTACCTCCATACAGGTAAAAACCTGTTAATCCACAATGTAGCAAACTAACTACCTGTCTAGGCCTGCGACTACCAATATTCCAGAAAACCAAAAGAATGCGAAATTCATTTCGTTTTCTTGGATATGAGAAGTTAATTTGTTTCGGAATCTTATGGTACGTCTACCATGCGGATCCGTAAACAACCTTGCCACTGTACCACGTTACAATCAGATATGTAACATGAATGAAGGTGAGATCGAGATTCTCTAACCCTCGGCGAGGTCCGGGTGCACCTTCTTTCCTCGCAACGAGACAGGGCTGCACTCCCTTTACATGTCTCGCTTAACACATACATAGAAGTACATGTGTGTGTGGCGCCAACAAAAATATAAAAGGAGGAAAATTTTAATGGGACTTCTACAGAAATAAGGGCTCAAAATTCTCGTCAGAAGGTGCACTTCCGTGTTCCTTTTCGTAAAGGACGAGGGACAGTATTCCAATCCTTTCGGGTCGTGGATAGGCGTTCGTACTCAGATTTACTGTTTTCCGATATATTTATAAGGATAACACAAAGAAATAATTAGCAAATATTAGCGAATTATCAGCTATCAATAGTACAAGCAATTGCAAGAAAATTGCAGGAACGTATATTGAAAGGAAAACATGCAAGAGCTGTTTCAGAACTTCCAATTTGTTAATTTTCGTTCTAAATTTAATTAATTTTATTCCTTACTATATTTAATTTTGTGGGGAATAAGATAATTGTTTGCTAACTCACTTAAATGTCAATGACTAGATGGATTCGCAATTAGGTTACGTTACGTTTTTACTACAGAAATATTATTTAACAAACTAACCTATGCAATGATTGAAAAGGTTTTACTCTTTTACCTCTAAATACTAATTAGAAGCTGTTACAGGGTTATTTAAGCTAGCGAACGAAGGTTCTAGCAAAATAAGATTATTTTATTTATTTATTTATTATTTACGTAAATTAACAATCAAGAGGGAAGATGATCAACTTATAGACTATCGGACGCATAGTGTAGTAAATTTTAAGTACTAAGAGTGCGTTCGCAGGGAAAAGGTCCGGTCTAACGTTGGCACAAAATAAAGGTACTATACCGACGTTAAAACAAACTTGTTTAATTCCCGTAAAGAATTTTGCATGTAGGCGTTCTCGCTTAATAATTTGCATTAAAAAGGTGTCTCCTTAAAATTTCGCCTTCCAACATGGAACTAATTTTCATGCACACATATATAGATTAAAATTTTCTTAAAAGATAGCACACACATATATAGAGAAAAATTGTATGTCACTTATATCTACCAAACATAAGAATTTTTACGAGTTGTGACTTTTTTGATGACCTCCCACAGCCAGTTACTGGGTTATTAGTTCATACATTTTATCATGCTCATAAATAGTTTTGTCTGCCTCTTTTCATTTTTGTGTTCGTTCTTCGTTTTCTAAACCCATCAAGGAAAGAAGCTTTTCAGCAGCAAAATGAAATGTAGCTGAACTGATAACTTTTTTGCTTCTTTTAACCTTTAACATTGGTGTCGGCTCTCGTTTCCCTTTAATATTTATCAATTTAAAGACAGAAAATAAACGAGAGATTTCCATGGACGAAATACAGAAAGAACATAACTAACGATTAGAGTTCAAAAGGCAGTGAACTAACTTAAGAAGAGATTATTTTCAAGTTGTAATCTCTGAATTAGTTGACAGAAGGAAAACTGTTATATTTTAATAAAAACGTTTCCAACAAAGTAGAATGCAAAATATATAACTTATGACCGAAAGACTTAGTACTTGGGTCAAACATTTGTTAAGGCTTTTCTTATACATATATATTATTTGAAAGTTAAATACCGATTAACTTAAAGTTTAGTGAATATCTCTCTCACAAGCGTATTATATAATATTTGTGTTATAATATTAATGCAGCAAAATTTCAACATTTAATTTGTTATAGTTTTCACTTTCAATTTGTAAGCAAAATTGGCGTTGAACTAGCAACTTCGATTTTTATCTTTTTGAAAGTATCTTGAGTTATAAACTTTTCAAAAGATTTCACTGATTAAAGAAATGTTGTAACTTACAGTTGGTATCCTTTGATCACTTCTCACCAATGATGCACAGAAAGTTCCTTGAAGACGGTAGATTTCACTTTTGCGACAGGTCCTGAACTTGAGTTCCATGTAGTCTCCGCTGCTTGTCTGGAAGAGTCCTGGCTTCAATTCCTTGGCAGGGACTGGACAGCTGGAAGCAGTTACAGATGAAGTCGCCGTCTTACTGGTCACTCGGGCATGTCTCTGGTCACCCCTTTGTGGTTGTCCACTGTAGGTAGATATGTATCTGGAGAAGTAACAATGGCTCCAATAAGTGCTACTTTGATGTTTTTATAACACTGACGAGGGTTCGCCTGTCTGGACGAATATTGGGAATGTAACTGAACAGAAGATGTAGATGCTGCTGCGAAGAATTTCACAAACTTCGTCACCAACACTAGTTAACTGTCGGGAACGTGTCTTGACGCAGGATGCTGCTGCTGCTGTGCATGATTCCACTAGCTGTTCACCAAAATGGTTGTAGTGGACTCGAATCGCCCAAAGTAACAGGTTTCTGATGCGGTGGGTGATCCTCGAGCGGTCAATCTCTTTGGAGGCTGAATTGACGGTAAACTGGTTCAACCATACACAGACCCTGGAATAGTACTTTCAGGATACCTCAGCTTCAAGAAAGCAGTCGGCAGCAATTGTGGCTACATCTACATTTATTTCCCAAATTCCCAGAAGAAGATACAAAAGAGTACAGATGGTATTTACAGAAGCACAAAGTAAACGATGTGAGCTCTTGGAAACCAAGAGTGAGCGAAGTTTCTGCTGAGTTAGATTGGCGAAAAACTTAGTAGCCAAAGTCTTGAAATGACTAGCTCAACTCTGGTTATAATTTTGTACGAAGAGTATCTGAATAGCCAAACAGTGCCGGTCGGCCCAGATGGGCCGCCGGACCGAACCCCGGACTTTCGAAGATGCGTTACTAACGTTGTCCCTTCGGCAAGTGAGTTATCGCGCTCGTGTCACTAGTATATAGTTCCTCTTTGCTTCCTAGAGCTCACGTTGCTAAACACACGCAGTGCAAACTCGTACAAAAGTCATGGACAGTGTTAACTAGTTCGAGCGAGTTTGGATTGCGTGGTTTGCTAAGAAATTAGAATGCTCGTGTGTACGAAGTTCGTTCAGTTTCCGGGACGATGTCCTCTTGTCCTCGTATGTTATCTGAGGTATATTTCCATCACTAACAAATCTTTTCAAAGGAAAGATTTGTTGCTAAGAGAAAGCTGTAGTTCAAACGCCATTACAATACTAAATGAATTCTTTCTTAAAGAGATGTTAAAACAAAGTATTAAACAATTCATATGAATTCTCATGTAACGAATTTGAATACATCTGCAAACATCTTTACACACATTTATATACACTCAGATGAGAACAGGTGAAAGTCGGTAGTACACCCACGGAAGTGGTTAATAGGTGGGTCGCGGTCCCATAGGGGGTCGCGACAGGGTCTCACCGTGACAGGAACACTAAGAACCAGTGATTATATCAGCTGATAATAACACCAATAATCACTTTTGGGTGGAATTTTCACGTAAAGCCATGTGTATATAGGGAACTTGTGAAAACGAACAATGAAACCACTTAAGTTTTTTAACTTCCCTAATGAACTCAATGAAGTATATTTTCCCACACGTGCACTCTAATAAAGTTCATGTACCATCTTCTACCACTATTTGGAACATTGCAGAACTATTTGGTTAGACACTAGATAAAATCTATTCTATGTTTTGAAGCACATTTTCCAGTAGTGAATATTTGCGTGCATCCTCCCATGCAGGACGCTATTCTTTCGCAGTGATATGAAGTGAGATAAGGAACAGACACTGTCTGCAGTTATTTAACCCCAGATACTTCCTGGCAAGACCAGTGCTTATCATTTTTATTTATTTATCAGTTGCTCTTCACTGACTTCAACAAGTGAGAGTTATTCATACTGAACGCTCTTACATATTAACGTTATGTTACGTAATTTCATTTTTGTGATTCTTTCTATCAAGTGATGCACTTTTATATTTTTCACAGACAATATACAAGTGAATATTCTTGATTAAAATTAACTCATACTACGATCGAAATTACGACAAATATTTTCATGGACACACAATGAAATTTAAAAATTACAAGATAAAAATATATCAAAATGTTTCTCATAAGAACTAAAAATTCATAAAATCTCATTGTAAAATCTGTGTAATGGATTGTAAATATGAAAAAACAGCCATTTATGTACTTTTTTCTCATCTATCTCTTTCTTCATTTGTTCTCTATAGTTCAAGTTGACAAATGTGTTCTTCACGTTTTTTAATTTTGTGCAAGCCATTTTTTTAAATTTACTTTCCAAGGAAAGTAAATTTATTTGCGGCAGGTGAAGTGTCAAGTCACACTTCTACAAAAGTGTTACTTTTTTCATAAATTTGTAATTATTCTATGTTTTAGTTTTTAAGATCAGAGGCACGAAGCAAGATTAGTTAGTTATATTTTCATTTCAATATTCTTTTGAGTGAGTTCCAACGAATGATATACTGAAGTTACTTCCATGGTAACAGTTAACCTTGAAGACTAGAGTCATGTTTCAGTCTACAATGATTCTCTCTCTATAACGCGTGAGTCGATAGTCAGGTTGAATTACCAATGCTGAATATTGGATAATATATCAGTCAAGATTGCAGTGGCTAAGCGAAATATAAGTATGAACTATCTTATAAGACACGTATTGCTTCAGAGAAGGCAAATTAAATATCTAATTACATGAAGCTAGCATATCATATTGCGCCAACTAGTGATGACTAGAGACAGTCAAGCATAGTGTAGTGTTTTACGGTTAGTGATTGGCCAATTAGAACTTGACCACTTCCCCAAGCGAAGATCTCTGATTGGACAGTATCCAAAACAATAAGTGGAACTTACAAATAAAAAGACCTTTAATATTACACCTATATGAGAGTGAGTTGCTAAGTAAATCATCAGTCTGTTGTCGAGGGACAGATGCTAGAACTCCAATTATTGCAGAAGTAGCAGGAGAGAACACCGAGAATTAGCTCCAGTAATTAGTATCATCGAGTCTCCAAGACTTTAGAATCCCTGTATCCTACCTGCATATACAACCCTGGAATTAAAGCCTTATTCTAGAAGATCCGTGATGTACCCAGTTCTAAGACGCTCATCACATACAACATCAATCTTGAGACTATACTCTTAAATTCTATTAGGTAAGTTGGAACTCACTCTCTATATAACATGATTGTTACTTTGTTTCATATGTAACAATATTCATATTCATATTGATGGAAGAACAATAGGTTAAGTAATACTTGCGTATGTGCTCTCGATTTATCTATGTTTTCTTTTAGTTTATAAAGGTATTCATTACACAGTCCAATTCATTGATTTCTTTTAATATGTGTCCGAACAAACCCTTGTTTAGGTGGATCAGAACTTCTCCTTGCATAACCAGACAAGTAGCGTCGTGGATGACATGTTAGATCCATAACTACGTCCGATTTCCTACAAGATGGACTAAGCAAGTCACCCACGGTAGCAAGAAGGAGGATGAAGAATACGCTGATATTAAAGAGGTTGATTTTTCTTTAGTTCCGAAGAAGCAGCAGGAGTAGAAAGTAAAGAACCGTGTGTTAGATGGAGTGGATTAACCTGCAAATAAACGTTTTTTCTATGGAAATACGAATATTAAGCAGACATCCTAAGGAACAGCAGCCGCAACAGCAGTAGCAACATCAGAGAGATCATCATCAACTTTGGTGCAATCTGCCCGAGTGATAGTGAAATCTTCACCTGTAGTACCAGCAGCAGCAGTATCATTATCATCATCACCATGACCATTAAGATTTGGTGAAATCGAGCAGAGTAATAGTGAGATCTTCACCTCTCATACCATCATCAACAGGAGGAACATCAGCAGGAAGATTAGATGGAGTAAGAGAGCAAGTGAAACCTCTAAAATGTAAGTGTAAAAAGCAAGATTGATGAAAACTGTATTAAAGAAGCGTTAAAGAATTGGAATCCTCAATCCTGTGATATGTCAAGGTTGTTTCTGTGATGAATATAATCAAACAGGACATGCGTGTTTAGAATATTTAAAAGGTGAGGTGGTAGCAGGAGAAGAAATTGAAGAACATTTCAGAAAAGCAGTGTGGAGAAATATTTTTAAATTATCTACATTAATATATATAAAGAAGATCATCGTGAAGTGTTTGATGATGTGTTAAAAAGAAACATGAAATATGGTCTTTGGCGAGTGGTAAAAGTGTACATGTCAAGTATAATGTATATGTTACTAGAAAAGGATAGAAAGGACAGAAGGAGTGAGTGAATGAAAATGTCAGATTTTTATGTACATTTTGTGGTGGTGATTATATAGTGGAGGGATGTGTTCTACAAACTTTTCGAACATATCGAAAGGATAATCCTATTTGGTGAAATGGGTGTAGATTAAAGATCCCTCATAATATCTGTATATACAGAATATGTGGAATATACGAAAAGAACTATCTAAACATTTGGTGAAAGAAGTGAATGACCATAATCTTTTTCTTGAATACCACAAAATTTTTAAACGACAAGGTCATGTAAGTATTTCTCTGAATTCATTTTTCAAAAGTTATAAAGAATTAGTATGTAATAGGAAATTCATTGCACAACTCATACCTGAAGTTATTCATGAAGAATTTTTAAAAGAAAACCTTTATTCACGTCTTCAGAACAATACATCATTGACATGCAAGGTTTCAAAACTCTGCACATGAATTTATTATGAGATAATTTTATATAGTATCCTGCAATGCTAGTCTTTTATTCCACTGTTTAGTAAAACTGCCTTGTGAATTTACAAAATTAGGAGTAAGGTATCAAAAGCAAGTGGAATGGTTAACCCAAAACTTTAATAATTTAGAATGGCACAGTTCAAATGGATATAATGTTACACATATTCGAAGAATAATTTTTCAACTACGTACAGGTGAAGCTATATTTTTGTAAAGTCTTGAAAATCTACAGTGGATTAAAAAGATGCTTCACTTGGAAAGTGTTGATAATGTTAGTTAGAAAGAATCTCCTGCATTGAAAACACTGAATTGGAACATTAGTATGTCAAAGTGTACTTATCGTGACCCTGTGGAAATTAATGGTTGTGTACTAAGCAACTGCTTACAATTACAGTCTTGGATGAAACATGAAATACCAACAAAATTGTAGAATGCTTATCAGCAATGCAGATGTAAGAAGCATGTGCAAATTGTTTTTATAAATCAGTTTAGCTGACGTTCTTAATAAAGATTATACTTATACTCTATTTTCTTTATTTTATCTGAAAAAACTTAATAATAGTTTTTTGTAATAATAATAATCATATAAATAAAAGATTTGTTTTACTGTATAATAAAATTTGTATTTACATTTTTCTTTTCTTTTGATAATATTTTTAAAAAGTGATTTTACAATTGCATCAGTTTTCTTAAGATTTGTGGTATGAAAAGTAGAGAATATATTTTCTCCTCGTACACTGAAATAAAAAATACAATACAGAATAGTCCACAAAGAATAGATTCCATGATGAATTTGAGTTTTGTGTACACGATATAGTTTACAATTTCGTTTTATAAATATTGCAATTGGTTTACTAGATCTATTTACGAAGCTATCAAAATATTGACCCCGTCCATGTTTATTAATATATATGACAGCCCAGTGAATTCCAGGGGAGGCTGATACACTTAAATTCACTATAAGTGCTGCCGGGTATTCAATTTGTTTCGGTAAAGTGTCTACGGAATAAATTCCAGTAAGCGTAGTTGCACTAGCACAGTTCTGAAGTATAACTTTTAAAATCTCATTACTCCACATCACAATTAGTTTCACTAATTGGTGTGAGTTTGTCATTGTTCTATTTTTACGCAAAATAAAAGAATGTAGAAGATAATATGCTAAAAACCTTGCATATACTGAAGCTTCTTTTAAGGCACAGCGAGAACTTGTAAACTGATGAAAATGATGAGCACAACTTTGCGATGGAACAAATAAAGCATTATATTTTGGACACTTAACATCTTCTAAATTAATCACTGTTCTTTGTAGAAAAGAGTCTAAAAATCTGATACGTGCTTTTCCATGCGAATACACACTTTCACTAGAGGAGGTATACTTAGTATGTTTTTAACTTCTTCATATTCAACTTCGCCTTCTATCCACTCTAAACCAAATACGTACTGACTTAAATATTCATATGCAAATCTCCAACTTGGTATACTAATTTTTGATATTGGAATGGAAGGTTTGAAAAGCCACGTTTGAAAATAATTAGCATCAAGAGTAACTATATCTAGTTCTTTAACAGTGAAATTGTTTTCTTCACTACACTGAAACGCTGAACAGTGTATGACAGTCCTCATGGTCAATCTCAAACTGAATCAAATTTTACATTGTATGATCTGTATATACATTACTATCTTTATCAATTTGAATAAGCGAATCAAATTGAGCGTAAACAATACATGAAATAGAATGTGCAGGTGCTTGATTGAACAGTATTTTGATATTAACAAGAGATTCTTTAATAACATCCCTTGTAGAATCATCTAACGTATTACTAGGAGAAAGAATAAAAGCATAAAGAGTATATCCGGGGGGTAATCAGAATATGTGATCGTATGACTCATATTATCATGAAATATACCAGTTCCAGAGTACAGGATATGATTACTTCGAACGCATGAACCAACTTGTACATCCAATTTGTTAATATTAAAATTTTGAAAATGGAACTGATTTTCATGGTATTTTCCGTTGAGTGCAGTGTTTGCAATAAAACCTATAATAAGACGCTTTGGTACATTTGCAAGAAATAAATTATCAAGATGATATGAATCAACATTCGGAGGTATAGTATGTATTCTTGTTTCTAATCTACTCAGTGCTAATCTTGCAGTATAATGACTCATGAAACTGTTTAATTGTAAAGCTAAATCAGCAGAAACATAAATTGGGCGAACATATTCAATAACCTCTTCCAGTTCAAATTGAAATATAGAATTTTCAGCTGCCATTAAGCAGAGTGCATCTTGACTTCGACTTAATTTTATAAGAAGATTGACTTTATTTGGAGGAATACGATCTGATCCAGAAATATCTGTATGGAGTCAACCACACATATCAATGAACGTGCTACGTACCAGCAACAAGAGATTTTCGTTTATAATAACTAACATTATTTTCATTGAGAGTATTAAAATGCCCTGCAAAATCCTTATACCATAATCCAGTGGTTAAATGAGTTTTGCTTACATCTTCAAAATAATTAAATAAAGTTTCATAATATGCTCTGAAAGGGTATGTTGCATTCGAAGATGAAACTATTTTATCATGTAAAGAAACATCCACTTGACTAAAAAGTGCATATAAGAAATTATTCACTTGCGCTTGATTATCTGCCACAACGGCTGGCGGACCTGCTGCTGCTAGTTGTAAATTATCTCAATTTCCCGTTAATATTCTACACTTGACCTAAAGATAAACATGTGCAGGATGAATATATTCTCCAGTATCTCCAGGTACAAGAAAATCTATAGGTCCCTCAAAAGAAAGTGAAGAAATTGGTCGATACTCTACCATACGAGCTGATTCGATTACATCTTGTGTCATAGGGGCAAAAAGTAAGTCGAATTCATTCGTACAACATTAATTATATTTACGTGTAAGAATCGATATATTTAACTAAAAATATATAGTCTTCTTCTTCTTTTAAGATACTCGTCGTTTTTTAAAACTTGGTGATCCAATACGTGCGGAAGTCTTACGTTTACGTGTCCTCCTGTTACCGCCACCAGTAAGCAACAGATTGACTTTATTTTCAGCTTCGCTTTTTCAAGATGACCCTGCTTCGCGAACTCGTGCTTTTAGAGAATTTTAAATAGGACGGTTTTCAAGCATATCTCCTGCAACTTGAATTGCTGTTTGTAAAGGTTGTCGCCCTACTGCTTTTGCCCCTTGTTTAATGAATGGCATAGAAAATCGAAAAAGTCCTCGAAATAGACTCCCAATCCCACGTTCCCGTAGATAAACAGGTCCCACAAAGTAAGGAATAGCTCTTCCGCTATGCATAATTGTATATCCTTTAATTTTGATGAGCGCTTAAAGTGAAGTCCCAGATGCGAATGGTAAATTTCGACCTGCATGATCCTATAGTAGTAATTCCACATTGTCAATGAAAGTTTTGCAGGTGGAAAATAATGTACATTCTGAAAAGTTATGGTTTGTACTTTTCTATGATGATTGTCAGTCATAGCTATAATTCGTAAAAGAGGTGCTTTTGTATCACCTACTAACTGAGGTTGAACAATATCTGTATAAACAAATACTTGATGAGGATAACCAATATCCAAAAATGGCTGTTTAGGAATACGACTATCTTTAAAAATTTTAATATCAGGTTCAAAACCTAATTGCAATGCTAATATCGGTGATAAACATAATGATTTTATACTGTGATCAACTTTTCCAGTGACAGTGTTTGAATATTCAGATTTTATATTTGGTTTTATTTTATTCAATTCATCTAACAATTGTTGAATGGTGGAATAATATCCCTGAGTTATTTTATGTTTAACACCATCATACCATATTCTATTTTGATCAGTAATAACATTATCACATGTTAAGGGAATATGAATTTCACTTAATCCTACCATCCACGAATGGTTTTAATGTATTCGATTATTAATAATATTGGAAAAATGTGTTGGACTGTGTAGAATATCTTAGAATACTTCAATTTGAAGAAATTGTAATGTAATAATTATCATCACTATTTTCAGAAATCCTTTTCTTTTAAAATGTAGTTTTACACCTGACGTTCCAAACTGAAATGACAACTTTTCCCCGTGCACATATTTTAAGTCTACATGAAGTGTATCAAAATATTTCTTTTCAATTTTAACATATTGTGGACATTCAAAAATATAAGATTTATTATTTCCAAAATGATAATCTTGAATTCCAACTTTTCGAATTGTCTAACCATTAAGAATTTATCTTTCACAATATCAATGCATATATTAGTTTCTAAAGCAATAAGATAATCAACATTTGTGTGATAAGGTGCTGGAACATTTAGAAATTTTTGTTTCTTTTTTGGATTCACAGGATAAAAGTAAACTATGCGTGTATTCACTTTAATATGATTACTAAATCCTAAAATATTTTGCAATCCAGAACTCATCGCAAAAAATTATCACGTTTAGGAATTCGTTTATGGGAAATATAAACTTTATCTCTACTTTCCTAATATTGTATAAGGATTGGATTTTCTTCTATTACTAATGGATCTTCGTTGATCATCCGTTCAACACTAATCATTTCTACATTATGAAACGTTTTTATTTAGAATACTACTTTCCTCAAAGACATGGAAATTTTCTTTCTCGTCATATTCTTTTCACATTTGTTTACGTAAAGCTGTACGAATAGTATCTAAAATCGAATGTATTAATTCATAATATCCGGGGGAAATTTTATATTATATTCCCTTACATTCTTATCCCCTATTTGAATAATAAGATGATGCTCTATTTGAATATTATAAAACCTCCAGGGAATAGAAAGTAAACTTATACCTGCCACCCAATTTCCCGTTAAATGAATTGGCTGACAAAGTTTCGTAGTATATGAGCTTGTTTTATTTTTAAAAACATTTAATGGTAAAGTGAGATAAAACTCAACGGCTTGTTCCTGAGACAACATGTTTACGACTGAACAGATTTTTGTTCAACCAAGCTATTCATAGACGTTGGATAACCCAACCATTTGACATAAATCCATCCTTTTCTACGATTTAATACTTTTTAAAATAAATAAGGATTTTGTTTCCCCACAAATACCGTTTGTGATTCTTGTTGACTAAATGAACATCGTATAAGTTCACCATTCCAATCTCGAATTTTATAAGTACTAGGATTACGCTGATACATTGGTCAACTAAAACTATTTTCCGACAACATTTCGGTAAATATCCATTTTCTAATTTATGTTTATATTTACTTACTCCAACATAATCTCCCACTTGAAATTTACATTTTGGTTAACTTTATTTTCTTGTCCGTATAGTCATTCCTAAATTGCATTAACATTAGAATCATTTACTTGTACAGGAGCATATTGAATGGAACAATGTTTCGTATGATTATAACCTTTTACAAGATCTTTTAAAATATCAATATAACGATAAGTATTTTCAGCAGTGAAGTATTTATATATTTTTTTTAAAGTACGACGTTCGTCAAAAGCAACTTTGATTTCAGAATATACAATATTGCGATTCACTTGAAATTTTTGAAAAACACTTTTTACATGTTATAAAATTCAGTTCCCAAATCAATTTGACAATGAAGTAAAGGTAATTTTCTTTTACTGAATATTGATTCTATTGCTTTTGCCATGATAGTACCTATTTTGTTTTTAACTGGAATACAAATTGCATATCGACCGAAAGTACCAATGCTGCATAAAATATGTTTATATCCATCATTATTCTTTGATACATTTTGCATATCTGCTAAATCCATTTGTACGAATTCATTTGATGCATTAACATAATATTTTTACGAGAAAAATGTTTACGTTCAGGAGCATGAAAAGTGTTTGTATCTTATGAAGCTAACCATTCTTTTTACATTTTTTCTGAGAAGGATCAGTTTTTTTAATTTCGAGATACTACACAAAAAGTTTGAATCTTGATATGCATAATAAATTTTGTGAAGTAGCATATTTAAAACTTATATTCTTTATAATTTTTAAATAATGAAGAATAACATTTGTTTATTCCTTGACTAATAGTATTTTTCTTTTTCTTTATTATTGCTTTACTAGAATTCTTTTTTCTTTTTAGTACTTTACTAATAATATTCTGCATTACTTATTTAGTAAATCCAACCCCAAATTGAAAATTAATTAATTCTAATGGAATATCTTAAAAAATTTGTAATACATTTTTAAAATCTTGAATGCAAAGTGGATATCTACGAGTCCTTCAAGTTCTTACCACATCGTTGAAAAGATCAATAATATTTGAACCCAGGATTACTTTATTATCTATAAATACTCCACCAGAATGATCTCAACTGATACGTTTAGAAGCCTGCAGGAGATTTAGTAATACTTTAGTTTTTTAGCAAATGATGTTAGTACTGAACTATATATATTTGGAATGATGGGTAACATATTTGAAGTTCAGAATTGTACAAGGGTAAGACAATTGGTTGTTGAGATTGTGGAGTATATTCTAAATATCGACGTAGACTTTGTTTATACATTTTCCATTTTTCATTGATAAAAATATCAGTTCGTTTTAAAATTTCATCCATTTCATTATTCAATCGTGATTGATGAAACTTGAGAGACTTCATAGTCGAATATATTTGAGCACTTGCATTTTTTTTTGAAATAAGTATTATTTTTTGAAATTGTGAAAACATTTTCACCATTAAATTAACTTCCAGCCACTGCATTTAAGATTGGACCTAATAATAAAGGCAGAAAAGCACCACCTTTTTGCATTAATAGTTTACATTTCCTTTTTAAACTTGAACGTTTAAGAGAGAGTGCACGTAATTTCCTCTTATGTTGCCGCAACCTTTGCTTCTGAGGAGGAGAGAGTTTAAAGTTACCATTTAAAATATTTTACCTACTTGTGCAATAGTTCGAATAACCCCACCAGCTGCACTCTGAACTAATGATTAACGCTTCTTCTTACATTTAAAAATTGCACTTAGCTCATTCAGATGATGTTTTATACTTGACATCTTCATCCCATCTAATCTGAATTGGTTTATTCATGTTTTTTACTTGTGCATAAATATGCACAGTTTCATCTGGAACTATCTTTGTACGTAGACGTAGGGCATTCGGTGTAGACTGAGTTAAGTCGAAAAGTAAATGTGAATGAGGTTGAGCAGTAGCATTTTCAAACACTTGAATTACATCTTTTCTATTGTGGCATAACTTGCTAGGCTAAATATTGTATTTGTAACTTATCTCTAGGATTCTTATACGCATTGACATAATGGGCGTTCAATGAAATATCGCGTGCTTATTTTTCTTTCGGAAATAATTCTGAACTATATAAATAACACTTAAATTTTTATAATGTGTAAATTTCGTGAAAATTTTCGAAATATTAGTTTCGGTCATAAGATCAACGAGAATTAATAATGAATTTTCCAGAACTTAAAAAGTATTAATATCGGGAATTTGAAAATGAAATCGTTTATTACTTATCTGACTAGATAATTTTGGTATCACAGCAACATAGCACCAAATTATATCCTTAATGAGTAGCGAACAACGATTTACGATGGATATATTTACAAAATAACTTTGCTCACCTCTGCTGGAAACTGAAAGGAGTATGGTGGCAAGTTGAAGGAAGGGAAGCATCATAAGCGAGTGACAAAAGATAAATGAATTAATATTTAAGTCTTCTTTTATAGCCAAAAGGAAGGGATTCGAATTCATTATGAAACTTAGGTTTACTTGTAACATTCTGATGTGTTTTCCTTTCTAACCGTGACATAATTTTGAATCCTGGCTTTTTATAGATACCATTAGGATTACTAATGACTTTCTTCTCATAATTATGCTTCACTAAATTTATAAGTTGATTAAAATAAAAAAAATATGCGGACGAGAATTTAGAGTGATTCCACGAATTTTAAAAATAGGTTAAATATTTCCAGTCTGAATTTCCCTTATACGAATAATTTTTAGGGTCTAACCCAATGAAAAGAGGGATCTTCCACCACTCCTTGAGTTCATTAGTTAAATCTCGTAAATAATTCCCTGTAGAAACCAATGAAGGTTGATTTCTCTTTCGTCTGTGGAAGATAGAATCTGTAACTGAGTAGATAGCAATCGCTATTCGCAGTTTTTCCAATGAACCATATAATTTCAGTCTAGCCCATGATGAAATAAAGGCTGACAGACTAACATTAGAAAAGGAATTAGGTGTATTAACATTTTCTAAATCCCTCTATGTTACTACCAAGGCATCTTCTCCGATCAGAAGTACATTGTGTCCTTCAAAGTGAGGTGTTCGGAGAATACCCAAGAACGACTTAGCATCATTAACTACCCTGGCCTGAGATAAATCTGATCTCTGTCCCCACTTCCCAAACAGAGAATTTAAAGAGTTTTGCGATACAACGCAAACCAGAGTTCCTACTAATATTATCAGGATTGATTTGTATATCTTCAGGCTTAGCGTACTCCTCAATATACTTCTGCTTTTCCTCCTCACTAGTACACTGAGATGGAAACCAAGAAGCTTCCTGTTTCATCCGCAAGAAGTTATTAACATAATCTTCAAATAACCCCTGTTTGATTTTGAACTCATAAATTTCATAAGTATGAAGAACGGTATATCTTTTCTTCACACTTTCATGCGATTCCGGAGTGCAAAATGTGCCGATGAAACAGCGTTGGTCCACAGTATGGTCACATTCTCCACTATTCATTTCCTGCATACAACTACGACAGAGGCCAAATACGAGGCGTCCATTCGCATTTTAGGGAAGCAATTGAATAGCAAGATCTTGAGGAGGAAGAACCTTGAACAAACAGCTCCGTGAATTTGCTTGGGATAAGGACATTCTTTGCCTCCTAGAAATGGTAGGCTTACCAATAGAGAGAGGTGTATTTTTCATGACATAGATATAAACTGCATATGTCGACATATCGAATGACTTCGTCTTCTGCACACTCATAGAGAGATCTGAAAATGTCAGTCCTACCTACCTTGAGAGTTTTTAAGCTCTACACCACCTTCAATATTTTTACAGTGAACCTAAATAAATTGAACATCTGGCTTTTCCTTCATTTGCCGATCCCAATCACATTCATAGATTTCTACAAGATTTAGAACACAACTTTCTAAATATATCTTTTCCTCATGGTCGCAATATCTCTGTCATTTAATGTTTCACCACTCGTGTCATTCAGAGGCACGTGACGACCCTGCTTAATGCATGAATTACCATGCCAAAAACATCCATAAAATTCATAGGCAGTACGATGTTTCTTATCGTACCCGTTCACTTTGAATCGTCCAAATTGGGCTTCATATCCGTTTTCAGCCGTATAAATATAAACATCATCTTCTATGAATTCCATGTACTTTAACCATCTTAATGATTTCTTACTCTCAGGGTTACGTTGTCGATACCTGAACGGTGGAATCACAGGAATACTTTTATCTTCTAAATATAAAGATCGAAATCATTCCATAGCACACGCAGCAATAGTACTTACTTGAAGAAAACACTTTATCCCTTCAGTCTGTTGTTCAATTAAGTCTGAGAACTTAATGACTGCCACACACGATATACGAACATCGTTCTTGCAGTATTCTAGCATTTCACGTTGTAAGTGAAAAGATCTTTTCGCACACACTCCTCATACCAAACCTTTAAAGCTTCACGTTCACTTTCTGATTTTCTTTCATCATCAAAAAGTATAAGATCTGCCATGATCAGTTATAATTTGATTCTCCTGAGTATTTAACAAAAATGGGAACTCTCCCTTCTTTAAACTTTCAACTAATTCCATGGTAGCCGGTAATTTAGATAATTTCACGGACATGAATAAACATGTATCTTTAAAAGTAATATTGCGTATACTCATTCGAATGATTTTCGCACCTTCGTTTATTATTTGAGGAGTGATTCCTCCCTTTTCAATGAGTGCACGCGCAAGGAACACGGAGTCAAATTTCGCGGCGTTATGCGCTAAACAGACCACTGAATTAAATCTAGGACTTTGACGGAGAACATGCTTT
Organism: Lepisma saccharinum; assembly: GCA_022664845.1. NCBI lineage: Eukaryota > Metazoa > Arthropoda > Insecta > Zygentoma > Lepismatidae > Lepisma > Lepisma saccharinum. Next base: position 3,419 of record JAGDQP010017862.1, on the reverse strand, counting down.
ATAACAGTTTCAAAGTTGTAAAACACAGTCTCTTTTATCTTCTGAGGTACCACATTGAAAGCATTTTTAATTATCCTTCATATGTTCTTTGCATTTAAAACAGCGGTGTGAGGCGCATATCAGGTTTGGCCGGTGTTCACCTTTTTCATTCTCATTAAGTAGCATAGTCTCAATATCATACACTACATAGCAAAAATTAGTTTCAATATTCTGTTTTGTCTTTTGTACGAAACGAATGGTCTTCTTTAACGTACAACTTGCAAATAGTGCAGAATCGATCTCCACATACATGAGGGTTATTACTCTTTTTTTTCGGGTATCGATCTTTACACTAACTGTGGACACAGTTTGACATACTCACAGACAGGTCTTTCCCTCGCCTTCGTGCTATGTTTATTATAGCATGATTCTGATGGGAAAGTTCTTAAAAACTATTACAAGTAATGGGTCTCTCATCGTCAGAAGTTTCAAAATTATGGTACTCCTCGAAATGTTCGCAAAGGTATTCGCACTTTTGTTTACTACGACGCGCGTATGGCTTCAAACAATCCCTGCAATAGCCTATACTTCTTATAAAGGACGTAATTGTCTCAATATCATCGAAATGCTGGTCATGATAAAATAAAAATAACTTGTTTCTGGTTTGCACATTCCCACTATAGATCACCTCCGGGTCACGACTAGCTGATTTTAATGCATATACTAGAATCTTGAATCGATTACCATAAAAATCTTGAAACTGATCGATGTCGTCAATAGACCCACCTAAATTTGAAACATTAACATTTGCTTTCTTAAAAAGATCTTTAGCTTCTTTTTGCCACTTCATAAAATTACTTTTCATGTAAGTTACCTTACAAAATTTGCGTAAAGCACGCAACTCGGCCAGGGCTAAAGATCTTGGCAAACAATCATAGGAATTGGCTCCCAATTTAGAGACTAAAATAATGTGTGCTTGTAAGTACTCCTCCAGGGGTACTTATCATTATTCCGTTTCTTCCTTTCACCTTGTCCGCGAACAGGTTCGGATATGTTAACTTTAATGATCACACTATCGGCTAACAGGAAAGATTCGTTCGAGTTGAGAACATTCTCAATCGAACACAAAATATTTTCACTTGTTAGATGGATTCGTCTACGCCGTGGAATGAAGACGTCTTTCCCGTTAACATCATTACTACTTTCAATACTAGGATTGTGAATCTACACTAGCTAATAAATTGTCTAGTGCAAATTGAAAAAGTTTTTCTATATACTCAGGAGGGGTTAACCTGGAGGTTCCAGCTTTAGCACGTATGGAGATTTCCCTACCTTTAAGAGGAAATTTACCAAAACCACACACGCGTTCATCTATAACTTCAAAAATATATCACCCTGTTCCCTCTGATTACTCATTTTTTCGTCTAATAAGATATCTTGTTCGACTTGATGTACTTCGTTCATCACATATCAGTAGTGTTCGGACTTAACTGAGTTCGCTAACCCTCATAATAATCATACATTTGGTCACATATCTGATTACCCTCAGGTGAAAGAACACAGTCCGTATCATAAAAGAATTAATTAAAATTCTCAACATTCGTTGACCTAAAAGTAATAGATGAGTAAGGAGGAGGAGGAGCAAAAGAAGTAGAAGGTAAAGGTGCAAATGAAGTGGAAGGGATTGGACTGCATATAAGTCTTGCCGTAGTTACAAATGTAGTGGCCTGCGTTAATACAGAGGTAACTACATTGATTGGAGCAGATGTAATGGTACTTGTATTAGATGAAGTTATGGAAACAGACATGGTGGAAAATAGGAAAAGGAAATAAATCTCCAAAAAAGATGGAAAATTCGTAAATTGCGGGGGGCGATATTCAATGAATCATCATCATTAAAATTTACGTAGACTTCATATATATCATCCCTCTCAACCGAGATCAAACGAAATAATACCGCTAGAATAGGATGAAGAATTCGTCCGTTATTTTCATCACAAGGTTCAGTCAATAGACAATAATGCTGAAAAGCGACCCTAGCGATAGCGGAGGAATTAAAGAAGCATTACCTAAGCAAATCAAATCATTCACGTGCTCACAGGTACCAAAACTATATTCAAATTAGAGTGGTATAAAGGACGTAAGTGGTAGAGAAAGTCAAAAACTTCATTACCTTAATTTCTTGGTAAAATACCATCTCGACTTATACGACATAGCTGTACCCATGTGTCAAACATATTGTCAGGATTATTAAATCCTTTCTTCTTCTCGCCCAGGATCAGATGGTCAGCCTTCGTTAACGCCATAGCACTACTAAACATGATTCTTCTTCTTTTTCTCAAAAGAACAGTTCAATTTTACGATAATATGTTCACTTAAGATGATATTGATGATCTGAAAAAATAATTCACATACTTTAATTTCTTATCTTCACTTAAAACACCAATAGTCACAAAATTGATTTCAGAAAATAATACTTGAATGAATCTTTTCCGAGATACTTTTCTTGTTCATCAAGTTAAACTCAGTTAAAACAATAAAGCAGCATTAAATTCATATTCACTTTGCTAATTAACAAAGAACTTTATATTACATTAATCCATGAGTTTAAGTCTATTCCTTCAATTTAAAAAAGTCAAACTAAAGAACAGTGTGAATAGTTAGTGTATTTATATAATCTACTTGAAATATCAAACCATTATCCTTATATTCTTGCAAATCAAATTACTTTTAATTCATATTAGTAACTTTCTTCATATAAAAGCTATATTACTGACTGCACATGCGCAAAGGAAGAATTATTAATCATTATTAACATTTCGTATACAATCATATGATAAAATGTAATATCTAATTACCTTGATTAATATGTCGCTTAATAAAAAAATAGAAACACTACCAATAACATGAATAGTCTCAGCAATGTCACACTGAGGTTTTCCAAATTCAAGGGAAATAATTCAAATCTGAAATAAGACAAAAGGATAAGTTATTATTAATATTATTCAATTTTTATCTTTAAAGACTAGCAGTCGTTCATAGTAAAAAATGGTTAACACTTTTACTAATTTAATCTTCCTTCAAATTATTATTACCTTTTTCCTTACAATAAAAAAGTAAAGTATTAATTTAATTATTATAATTTCACACTTAAAACTATAAGTTCATTTGATAGCTTCAGCTAAAAATCCCAGACTGAGGCTTCACGAGATAGTGTGGTGTTAATTTATAGTGTAAACTTTCTTTCACGCATGAACACATGTTCTAATTATCTACTCTATCTTTACTCATGTGCAGATAGTAATTTTAAAATGTATAAAATTATTCAAGTTTTCCAAAAAATAATCTTTACAGACCTAACTTCTTTACAACTCTATGTTTATTCACCATGACATTCCACAACTATCAAATTTACTATCTTTTAATTATTAAAAATAGTT
>JAGDQP010017861.1:22583-37689 GCA_022664845.1 Lepisma saccharinum | reverse complement strand
CACCCATTCACACAGCTGGAGTTGTTGCAGCGTGGTTTGAGGAACATCGGGATGAAGTTCAACACCTCCCCTGGCCCGCCCAATCCCCAGATCTCAACATAATTGAACATCTGTGGTCCATCTTGGAAACACGACTCCGGCGACGATTTCCACCTCCATCCTCTCTCACAGAACTGGCCGATGCCCTGCACGAGGAATGGTGTAATATTCCACTTGCTACCATTCACGACCTCTATGCCTCCATCCCACGTCGCATCAAGGCTGTTCTGAAGGCGAAAGGTGGCCCGACACCATATTAATCTGGTAAGTTGCACTTTCGTTCAGGTGTTTCCATTATTCTGATAAGCATCTGTATGTATATGGCGATTGTTTTGATATACTTACTTGCGTTATGTTGCAAGTTGAATTTATTTTTTTCGCATTGATAAAGCCATTGCTAAGTATATGGGTTCTACGACAATATTGTTATTACATTTGAATTTTCTGATGATTTTGTTTTACATAAGAAGCGTCATAACTTGCTTCTGGCAGTATATAAAATAGGGTATTAAAAATACAACTAAAATAAGTGTGTATCCGTAAAGTACAGGTTTGGGACACCATTTATGGACAAAAATACTAACTTTTAACGCTGTAACTCTAAATACAGATGATGTAGAAATGGTTGGAATTTATACTATAACGTGCAATTTATACTATTCTTTCTAAGAACAAATGATCCAACTTTTATCAAAATCAGAAACTGTGAGTGATATTTTTTTTCTTTCTGATTTGGCATGGAATAATTCAGCAGTATTACGATCGAAGTGGCCATGCCTTATCAATAATCAGGAAGTCACATTCACCGCAATAACATGATCATACTGTTATCATCCGTGAGCAGTAATTGGCTCCCCGAATTTGAACTTCCCGTGCTATTGCCCAGATTGCCCCCTAAGGATAAGACCTGTTAGAGTTTCGCAAAACTCTTTCCTTCAGTTCAGTTTTAATGATGTGGAAGGTGTGAAAATTCCTTATTATAGTTCTTCATATTAAAACCTTAGGAGCTATGTTGCAATTAATAACAATCCTTTGAAAATGTAGTTAGAGGACATCGATTACGATAGCGATTATGCACGGTTCGATATGACCCTCATTCTGCTTTGCTAATACTTCTGTGTGCACAGCAAACTATTTAAAAATCTTGCATCCATTTCAATCAGGAAACAAGTTAACTGTTTAATGTTTTTACTTAATTGCTGAACCACATGATATCTTACTATGTTAAGTCAAATACTTTGGAGAGAAAATTTCAAATTACATCGTAGAACATTTGATAAATTTTAAAAAAATCAGAATTTCTAAAACAGTGCATTAAAATATTATAATGTTAATATTTTGATTATGTATATTAATTCATAAATTAAATTTGAAAATTATTTACCTACAAAATAACGTTATTAACACCAAACTAATTAGAGACTAAACCAAATATGTTGTCGAAAGTCCTTATATACATCCAATATTCAAAAACGTAATTACTTCCCTTTACACCCTTAGCATTTTAGTTTGCTAAGATGATTTTTTGAACTAATTCCCACCCAGATTTTTTTTAAATCAAACTTCTGAGAAAAAAAGTCTTAAAAAGGAAGTCGGAATATGACAATAACACTTGAATATAAATTGTGTGTGTTTCCAAATAAGGTTTTCATAAAGATATACTAGACGAAACTGGATGAGATCCTCGGAGAAGAGGTGAGACTCCATAAACACACCCACTTCACACACAGTAGGATTAAACAGCTATTTAGAAGTATAGGCTGATGTTGCCATGGCTACAGCTCTCATCATAAGAGACATTCCATAATTACCTACAATTGCTTTGTTGCGGTAAACATTATCTGCTATATACTTATGAAACTTTCATAGCAGAGCCCAAGAAGAACGATTCCTGCATCACGTCTAAAAAAATTGCAAAGCTTCTGAGGAATTAAAAGATAAATGCAAGTCTTTTATATTATCCTTTAAATATGTTGTTCCACTATAAACTGGACTATTAGTATAGCGCAGCTTGTACTTCAATAATAAGACTTCAGTAGTCATATATCGCCGCAAATGGCAGGGAAAAAGCTGCGCTATTTCCGAATTAAATAATTATATTATTTTATTTAGTTAATAATGGTTCGTTGTGTCATCAAATTTGGAACCTTAACTGAACTCATTTCCCGACGTCATAAAATGATAAAATTTTGCAGACCGATGTGAGTCCGGTGAAAATACAATATTTAATTGTTACTTTCATATATGTATTTTAAAAACAAATTTTAATATTTTCTTTCTTCTCAACTTCTTTATCCTAAAATAAATACTAGACTGCAAAGAGCCTGGGTTTTCCTGTTTGAAGAACACCTTAGGATTTGGGTCACAAAATATTTAGCTTGAGAAAATGTATCTGAACATCGAAATAATAATAATAATAATAATAATAATAATAATAATAATAATAATAATAAACCTTTTAAAAGCAATACTTAGTTAATACATACTAGAAAATAAAACAAATGTTTATGCATGACTAAAAAGAAAATGAGGCGCGTCATTTCAAGAATTTATAATGTGACTCTCTATGAGAGCGCGCTCCATTTTTTTTTAGTCATGCATACATTTTTTTTATATTTTTAGTACGAATTGATTAAGAAAAGAATGTCTTTAAAAAGATTTTATTTAAAAAAAAAGATGAAGATCTTGAAATCAACTTACTTCAGATCAGATGAGCAGATGTGGAAGCAAAGTTTCTACGGAACACTATAATATATCTCAGCTAGGCACAAGCAATTACACTTTTTATGAAGGATGAAAAATCATTCAATAAGTGATTGTTTAATTGTAACATTCAAATGCATCGAGTGAAAGTCAGTCATTCAAAGCAATCATATGTACAAAATCATGCGGAGGGACAGCCACAACTAATTGTGTCACCACCGGATAAAGAGTTACTCGTAAAAGCAGGAAAACATAACAATAGTTTAAATCAACGCTGTTTTCAAGAACTATTAATATGCTATGAAGCTGATCCAGTAGCGTACAGTGTAATGCATTTATTTTTCTCTTAATTATTTTGATTTTTGGGGGGAAATACCTGTTTTTGCGTTAACTTTTAAGATTGAATAACATGTTTATTTTTTTTTTTTTAATTTCACAAATAAATTGTGATCAATCTATGCAAAAATAAACAAAATGCTAACCATTATATGCAGCACAATTTCAAAACTTACCCAGACAGCTACCGGAAACATATTAACATTTACTTGCAATCTTGCAAAATTAGCCAGCGCATCCTAGAAACAAAAAAACAATATACATTACTTTATATATGAAGATAAATATCACATATGCAACTACAAATTAGCTAAATCCCATTGATTTAATCTCTAAGCTCAATTTTACTTTTTCAGGTAATAGCCTTCTAGGAGTATCATACTTCTTTGCTGATTGCAGCTGTTTCTTTCAAGGATGTTACTTAATCAGTGAAAGCATATCGTGAAGCAATACATAACAACTTTCTTCACCTATTTCTTAAGCAGTCCGTAATATGATTGGCCGAAACATTCGTTTTTTTCTAAATCTTACAATACCTCAATTGTCTGCTGATACTCATAACACTGTGACAAACAGCGTTGGATTATGTTAATATTTTCACTCTGGGAAAGGCTTTAAAATGTTTGAATGTTAGAACAAAATTCAAAATTTTCGATAATTATTTAATATTATTGTTACAATAATATTAATCAAGTTTGAACTTTACGAGCGTTATTTAACACCAGTATATAATATGTATACAATTATATTCTAGTATAATGATTTGGAATAGAAAGAATCCCCTTTGCACATGAAACATTAGGATCATTTTGCGATAAAAGCAATACAATTCGAATACGATTAAATACATTTAAGCATCTTAGACTCAGAGCGGTAAAAGCTACAGGTTTGCAGCTCTCAATTAACTTCTATAGGAACGGTGTCCAGTACTCCCTACGTGGATGTGGAAGCAAAGACCATTTCAACGGTGTCCACCAACATGCGCTATTATAAATTCGGAAACGTATTAATACGATCTAAATTGTGAAGTGTGCACAAGGACTGCCACTACTTTTATGTCGTCAAGTGTTGCTATAAAAAGTGTATCTTGAGCTTCTGAACAGGTAACGCAGACAGACGCTGGTGTACACTACTTCATACCTCGGTTCATAGTTTGAGTTTCATGACAATTTGCATAGTTCTTTTTTTTTTAATCTGTAGGGCGTCATTGCGGATTTGTATTTGCAGCATTTTGTGTATCGCTAATTAAATTGAAAATTTTCAAATCACCAGGAGTAGACAGTTCACAGCCGAATTAATTAAAGCGGGAATAACGGCACTATTCAGGGAACTACATAAATTGGTAAGTGTTATATGGAGAAAGGAGCTTCCAAAATAATGGAAAACCTCAGTAATGTCTTCGGTTTATGTAAAGATACAATTTGGAAAGTAATAATTACGGCGGAATCTCATTACTTCCAATATGTTACTAGGCACCTATTAATATCCTCCTATCTCGCCTAAGCATATACGCAGATAAATAAATGGAGATTATTAATGTAACTTAGAAGAAATAGATCCACGTTGGACAAGATTTTCAGCTTTAGACTAATTTTGGAGAAGAAATGGAAATACAATGGCACTGTTCACCAGTCATTCATTGATTTTAAGACAACATATGATTCTATCAAAATGCAAAATTATACAATATACTAGTAGTATTTTGAATTTTTAAAGCAAAAGGTTGAACTAGTAAGGATGAGTCTCAGCGACCCCATAAGAGGAGTACGGATAGGTAATAATATGTCAGATAGCTTCAAGATTTGCAACTGATTGTAACAATATGATGTATTGTCACAATTACTTGTTAAATTTGCGTTAGAATATATGATTCAGAAAATAAAAGACAAAAAAGACCAACATTGAATGGTCTGAATGAACTGTATGCACCGATGTCTCAGTGGAAGCGTGCGATTAGGTAGTTATACCAGGTGTATGCATAAGTTTTTGCAGGCTTTTGTGGTAAAGAAAACACGTAATTTTCAGGGGAAATTAATTTTGTTTTATTCAAAATTTCGGCCATCGGCTTCTACACATTTCGCCCATCTCTTAGGTAATTTATGCATACCTTGCCAGAAAAATTGCTTGTCTTTTGCTACAAACAATTCGTCCAGCCATTTTCCAAAATCCCCGAAATTGCTGAAGTGCTGCTCTGCGAGCGCGTGCTCCATTGATGCGAAGAGGTGATAGTCAGATGGCGCCAGGTTTGGGGAGTACGGCGGGTACGGAAGGATGTCCCATCCAAGCGATTTCAAGGTGTCTTTCACTGGTTTTGCTGTGTGAGACGGCGCATTATCTTGTAACACAATCACTTTGCCATGTATTCGGGCCCATTCCGGTCGTCTTTCAATCAATGCGTGATTTAAATTAATCACTTGTTGGTGATAGCGTTGTGCATTAACGGTTTTGCCGGGCTTCAAGAGTTCACAATACACAATATCGCTCAGGTCCCACCAGACACAAAGCATGGTCTTCTTGCCGAAGCGATTTGGCCTTGGTGCTGAAGGACCAGCTTCACCAGGTGAAAGCCAAGATTTGTTCCACTTCGGGTTTTCAAAATAAATCAATTTTCATCACCCGTTACAATTCTATACAAAAAGGATTTTCTTTCGTGGCGTTGAAGCAGCATTTCACAAGTGACTTTGTGATTTTCCATTTGACGTTCATTCAAATCGTGTGGGACCAATTTACCCAGTTTATTGATCTTCCCCATTGCTCGTAAACATCTGCTGATTGTTTCTTGTGACATAGTTAATGCTTTTGCCAATTGCTGTTGAGTTTGAGTTGGGTCATCCTCCAATAAAACCTGCAATTGATCATTTTCGCACTTTTGTGGTCTAACAGATCGCGCACTGTCTTTCACATTGAAATCACCACTTTTAAATTGTCGAAACTATGTCTCACGTGTTCTAATTGATGGAGCGTGTTCACCATATGTTTCTACCAGCACACTATGACTTTCAATCGCCTTTTTTCTTTTGATTGAATAAGAAAAGCGATACGTGCCGCAAATGATCTTTTTCAGGCACAAACTTCGACATGATCACCGAACGATAAAACACAGACGCTAGTGTTTGGCGGACTCAACTTGTGTGTGTTTGTAGTTTAATGCCAGACAAACAAAATGAATACGCTGCGTACTTTTCGCTGACGCCATCTCTTAGGTAAACCGGAAACTACTTATGCATACACCTGGTATAGGTAAATACGTAGAAAATTAAATACGTGATATATCAAACCAAAAAAGTGTCAATGAAGAGAACAGATACATAAAAATAATAATTAGAATACAGAGAAAGTAAACAAATTTAAATAAATGAAAGCAAATTTAACAAGCAAAAATGAGGTAACGGAAGGAATATAAGTCGCTTAGCATCAGCTATTGTATATTTCTACTCAGTGTGGAAATTATTAATATCAAGAGAGTTGAAATTGAAATTATACAAAACTGTTATTCCGGCGATAATAATTTCCAGTTGTCAATGCTGTAGCACCACCTTAGTAAATGAGCAAAAATTACGAATGTTTGAAAATAAGCTCTTGAGAAAGTGTACGTGCAGAAAAAGGATGAGATGAGTGTGAATGGAGAAGACTACATAATGAAGTACTTCACGGGCTCTACGACTCACCTGATATTATAAGGTAAATGACATGTGAAAGAACGAGAACGTTGAAAACACCTAGACGACTTTGGGAGAATAATATTCGAAGGTATCTTCGAGAAGTAGGTCTTTATGGTGAAAACTATTTTGATCTTTCTGAGCTTAGAACCTCTGCGGAACGTTTGTTCCTGCGTCAATGAAATTCTTAGTTCAGTAAGCCATAGAGTAAGTAAGTTACTAAGCATTTCGGGTTTGGCCAGAGCTTTGCTAATGACAGTTCGGTGACATACGAGACTTCATTTATCCCGTAATGTAGTTCTAAGCTTGAAAGTTGAACGATGGTGAAATTAACTTCCGATCGTCTTCTGAACTCTTTTCAAGATTTCTTTTCCACCAATAATAAATCACTGCGTTGATTATATATACGGCCTATCTTCTGCTAATATTGTTATCATAAAGTTTTGCAGATGAGCTCAGGTAAGTTGGCATTTTGAAGTTTTAACAAAAGCTTTATATTTTTAGAAGTATTATTGTGGAATCTTTGTATAGCAAGTTAAAATTGGATGTGGAACAGAATAAATAGATTTGTGGTAGAAAAAATCAATTAATGTTTAACGGATGTTGAAAGCCAGGAAACAAGAATCTGTTTCAAAGATCATTTTACAAAAAAAAAAAAAAAAAAAAAAAAAAGGAGTGCCGGGAAATTTCGTTGAACAATTAAGAATTTTGTATATAGACTTTGCCGAGTAATCTAGAATTCTCTATGTATGAAGATAGAATCACTTAGTTCTGTACATGTTCTTAGCGAGGCCAAACAATATTGGGAAATTATATATTCTGAGTCACTATATGTTTCGAGAATATCCTAGGTTGACACTTCAGTGGTTCCTCTACTTACTGCACTGCAATGATTTGCCTCTACAATAGTTATCCAAAAGCTCTTAGTAACATCTTTTCTTCCAGGTAATGCTGCAAAGCATAGAGGTACATCTGAAACACGTGCCTAAAAGTTATATTTCAAGCGATTCACGTATACATGCCTGATGCAAAATAAAATGGCCTTTGATGCTATTAATAGTACACGAATTAGGTTTTTTAAGTATCAAGCGTTTCAGATACATGTCATGCCAATGTTGCTGCAGTGATACATGGACCCTTGCACAATGCCCAATGGATGATAACTACAAGTCGTATTCTCCTCAAATGCGTGTCAAGAGAGAAACCTTCCGATGAATTGTTCAACCCGCCGTTTCATTTTTTGTCCTGGTGTATTTCAATATCAAGTCCTTAAAAGAGATGCAGTACTTGCCTAACGCTTTAATACGGTAAACTATCCGTTGTCTCCAGAACAACGTATCTGGGCTCTATTAGAAAACTTCTGATAACAAGGTTAAAAGATGGCAAGTCCGTCAACCACTCCAAACACACACTGCTAGAAATGCGAAACAGCTAAGATGTATCACTGAAATTAAAAATATGAAATTATCATAACACTTTCAAGGTATGAAACGAAGTATGAAGGACGTTACACAACGTTTGCTCACGTTGTTAATTCCAAAGTTCGAACTAGATTTTTATGGCAAAACTATTATACAGGGAGAGAGTACTAATTATTGTGCACAACTCACATTTTAGTCTGTCCAATACGTTTCAGCATTAATAGTAGAGTAGATGGGTGGGAAATGAGTGAAAATGGCATTGCATGCACATCTATGTAGAAAATACTGGATCGTTTCTCTGGTAGCCAACTGAGAGCTGGAAACCTGAGACGTCTTTAGAAATATGGATGCTAACTCATTCAATGCAAATGGGATTCCTTCGATTCCAAATCATTATAAAAAAAAATATGTGCAGACGTTTGTGTTAAATGAAACTCCTAATGTTCAAATACAATATAAAGTAATTAGACCATAACTTCAAATAGTCACCGAAAATGTTAAATTTTATCCTCTATTTCGAAATTTTAAAATGTATTCCGCAGACTGAAGATACCCATTTAACCTTCAACAATTCGCGCTTTTGTTACTGTCAGTAGGTGCCTGTGAGTATATTTACCCCGAAATTGGATTTATTATTAGCAAGAAAGATATGTTCAAAGGAGTACTGCGCATAAGGATCGTTTTCTGCCCCTCAACCGAATTCAAGGAAATTTTGCACCTAATACCTAGATCATATGAGTGTTCAAATAATCCAATTCTTATGTCCATAATGCTTCCGGTTATCGTGGAAAGCGCGTCCAAAAATGGACCACATCCAGATTATTTTTTTATAGTGTTGGTTAAAATTAATTCTGAACTTTCCAGAATGGTTTAAGCTATCGAATTCAAATGTCGTTTAGAAAGTACTAATACATTGAAAATGTTGCAGTTTAAACATACATACTATATATTTAACCGTTTTGGAGATACAAATTGACATTTTTATGTAAACCATTAGTTTTACTTATAAAAAGGCACCTTTATCAGGCAAGTTTGTGCTACTTAATCATCAGGCCATACCGGTTACTAAACGATATTGCGCTCAACTAATCTACATGAAATGTAAAAAAAAAATGTACAAAAATCATTGTAACTGATCGGGGCTTATGATTAAAAGAAAGATTTAACACTCTAAAGATGGGTACTTATGGGATTCTAATATTTATAGTGATGTTCAAAATTAATTCTGATATCGCTAGAACAACGTAAACTATAAAATGAAAATTTCCTTTGAAAAGTACTAATATAATGAGATTATTGCACTGCAAAACCGTAATAACATTTTTTTTTTAATGTTTTGGTGACAAAAAATATTTTTTTTTTTCTTATTCAAACGTTCAATTTTACTTATAAAAATGCACATGCCAGGAAACTTTGTATTGTTTATCTATCAGGACGCAGTAGTTACACAACGATATGTCGCTCTAATAATCTGCATGTCATATAGAAGAACATACTCAAAAATAATTTTGTAATTGATGGGGGGTTAATGGTTAGAAGAAAAAGTTTATTCTCTAAAGTTTAGTACCTCACATGAAATAATAGGCCATCATAAGTCCGAAAGTTCTTATATCCAAACCACATTGTTTGACAAATACGGATATTGTGAATACATCACAATAAATATTTGTAGTTTATAACTTCAGCCGCGTTTGAAATATAAAATATTCACTGAATATCTCGCTGACTCTGAGAACACGGATGATACAATACCAGAACACATGAGTAATAAATCATCCAAAAAATTCGGGCATGTCTTCAAGATGAAATTATTTTCGTCGACTATAGAGGCCTCCGAGATTGATTCCATCTTCTGTCAGACTTATATTTATAATCCGAAATGCACTAGTTACTAAAGAAATGACAAAAACATCACACGACCATGTAGGAAAATAAATCGGTAGAGGGTGGAATCTGCGAACAGGAGAGTTAAGTAGTGGAAAGTTTTGGATTACGTCATACACACGTATACATAGGTAATACAGATTACGTCCGTATTGTGTTCCATTTGCAACGTATTTCGGCCTGCGCTTGTGAGAGACACGTGTACAGATGAATATTTCGCAAGAGAAATGCAGTTACTTGTGGATAAAACTAGTAGGTTACAAGAAAAGGTGAATAATGAACGGTGGGATACACAGAAAAACGCAAAATGTAGCTGTCACACAAAACGGAGTTTTCATATCATAAGAAAGTTCAGACATTTGATGGTTTATTTAGCAGAATTTCAGACATACACTTCCACTAAAGGTACTCAACTTTAGAGTATAAAATGTTTCTTCTAACCATCGTACCCCATCAGTTACAAAATGACTTTGAACATGTTCTTCTACATTATATATATATATGGAAAAGGTGCCTTTTTATTAAGTAAATTTTAATGTTTACATAAGAAAATAAATGTGTATCTCCAAAACGGTTAGAGATATAGTCTTTCGGATCCCATCGCAACATCCCCATTATATTAGTACTTTTTAAAGGGAATTTGGATTGAATAGCTTAAGCCATTCTGGAGATACCATAATTTATTTAGAACATTACTATAAATAATAGAATCTGGAAGTACCCAACTTTAGAGTGTTACATGTTTATGATAACCATCAGCCAACCATCAGTTAGAATATGGTTTTTGAATATGTTCTTGTACATTACATGAAGAAAATTTAAACTAAGTATCGTTTTGTAACTAGTGGGGGCTGATGGGTAAACAACACAATGTTTCCTTTGATTGGTTAATGTTTATAAATAAAATTCAACAGTTAATTAAGACAATATTTTTTTTTATCTCGAAAACTTTTTTTATCTCGAAAATATTGTCTTCGACTTACACTGCAACATGCTCATAAGTACTTTCCAATCGAAATTTTAATTTGATAATTTAAGCCTTTCTGGAGGTATCATAATTTATTTTTTTAATATAAAAATTAGAATCCGGAAGTGGTCACATTTGGACGCGCTTTCCATGATAACCGGAAGTGGTATGGATGTAGGATTTGGATTACTTTAACTCTCATACGATCTAGTTATTACGTGCAAACTTTCCTTAAAATCGGTTCAGGGGCAGAAAGGACAATTATGCGGAGTACTCCTTTATTTACAAGTACCTTAATATTTTCAGTTCGTTCGATTTTAAGAGCTGAAAATCATTTTCACATTAAAAAATAGACAACGATAGTTATAAAATAATACATGCATAAATACGTGTATTTCCCGTATTACAGTCAGATTTCACTACCCTACTAGGCGTGTGGAGGTATATTTTACCCTCATATTCAATATATCAGTTGGAATAAAGTAATGTTTAAATGTATTAAATACAAATTAAGAAATTTTCAGATGTACAATATTTATACACTTTAGCAGTTTTTAGAATATAAAACTGCACATCAAATACGTATCACTTTGCATCAAAGCTTGTTATTAGACACGTTATTAGGCACGTGGGAAACATTATACCACTAACCTCGTTCTTAAAAGCTTTGCGTTGCGGCTGTTAACAAGAATAGCCTTGTCCGTTTATGCGCACTGTTTCCGGAAAGTACTAGCTTATTCAACAGAATGCCAACCGGTAAAAGTCAGCGCAAATAAATTTAACAACCTGGAGTAAAATTTACCCTCATGCGCCTGGTCATGGGTTAAGAGGTTGATTTTAACACATTAGTAAATTATATCAAAAGACATCTGACGCATGTCTAATAACAATAAAATATTATATCAAATTTCATTCTTGAATTACTCATTTTGTAAAAAGAACTAAATTAAATAGTGAACTACATTCGCCATGTTTTTTAGTCCATATATAAAAATGCTTTTTCCCAAAATTTTATTCACGCCTGATTGGTTGCTCTGTTTCAGTCATCGATGCAAAACGTGGCCTCATTTTAGTCTAAAGTCAGACAGTGTTTAGTTATAATGCACTTATATGTGTATCTCCTAATCGTAAATTAGAGAAGATTAATATTTAAAATTAAATAAGAGAACATGACAACAATACCTCATCCCCTGTGGCTGCAGCTTGAAGAGAACTTCTAACTGTGCTGTATACAGATGACACAATTGCAGCGACTCGTTGAGACTCATTTTCAAGAGTATCCAAGAGCTAAAATAAAATCGTGAGTTCAATGTAATACATATTTTTGTGCATCATTTTAAGTAATGTGCACATTGAGCACATTCATTAATTGTATTATTATTGTCGAGTAAAACAAATATTACTTAGGTGTCTATATTTTCAGATGCCCTGTAAACATTCAACCCACGTGTTGACTGTTCATCATTTTTATTCTTGTGTATAGACCACTCTTGTGCGTATCACAGCGCATTGACAAATACATTCACATTATTTTATGCGCTGACTTGGCTTCCATTAAAGAAACACATAATACAAGAACATGATTTATTTTTTATTTCTATAATATTGCGTTTATATTGTAAATATTAGGAGCTTGTTTCGTAGCACAACTTAAGGCATTTTTAATGATTCCGGTTTTTGTGTTATTTTTCTGGTTAAGTCAAGGTGCATATCCCTGGCTAAAAGGAAGTTCGAAACTTACAGAAATCATGTTGAAATTAAAACGGAAAAGTAATTTTTTTTTACCAAAGTCCACCTAAGTTGTTAAAACAATAATTCCAAGCTCCCTGTAAGTCACATCGGTATTAGTTGATTACATTGAAAGTATAACGTTTGGTTGGTACTAAATAATATATTATTATTTATTGTTTAATTCTGGGACCAAGCTACTTTACTGGTAGACAATTTTCAAAGTAGTTTGTCATTGTAAATGTAGGTACTCAGTAAGGTGTTAGAAGGAAGGTAACAACGTGTTGACATAGAACTGAAAATTTATCAGTATTGTTGAATCAAGACAATAGATCAATAGTGTAAAATGGAAAGTAATTTACTCGATTCTTAAAACGGAAGGGAAGAAAGCGATACGGAAATGAAGGGGTATGGGTAGGAAAGAAAAAAGGAACTGACCAGAAATAGTAAAAATGCTACACCTACCAAGACTGAATTGCCGGGATGACCATTGGATAACAAATTGTGACATAATACAGGAACAAATATACTTTTTCAATCAAATATATGCTAATAATAAATTAAGATTTGGCAGGATAACTTTTAATTGCGGTTTATAAAACAAAAGAACAGACATGAAGAACAACCAAATAGCAGAATACCATGGATCGTAGTATTATAGAGAACATTATCCCGAAACCAAATAGTCAGCTTGAGTCCGTTTGCGTTAAATATGTTATGTCGATATCCAATATCTCTGGCGACAGATTAATTAATCTAAGGAGTTTCAGAAGTTAGGTAAAAGCGCCAAACGTAGAAAAAAATGAAGATACCTAGGTGATTCAAGAATAAACCAAAATGATGATATCATCACAAGAAGCATAGTGAGTCACATTAAGAAGTTTAAAACTGTACGTTCACGTTATTCAAGGGAGAAAACATTGCGTTCATATTCATCGTTAGCGTTGAATGTGAAAAATAATGCTCTTGATGTGAATGATAGAACGACGTAACTCTGGATCCAAGTGTTCATATACAAAATACTACCGAATTTGCATGAGTAAATTGAATATTGGTTTAGTTCCCCTAAGTCACAAGTTCTTTTTATTTTTGTTAACGAAAAATATAATATTATGCAAAAGTAAGGACTGAAAAGCAAAACAAAATCTAATGACAGAATACAGCATATAGTCCACGACCCAATGAGTATTATAAAATCCATGAGCCATCAACTCTAAGAATAATGTATGACATACAACAAAACTAGCGGTTACCTAACACTAATGTAGACGAGGCTAACTATATTCGCCACATCAGATTATACAATCTGGCGATTATGATTCATGATGGTACACTTTAAAAACAATATTTTAAACACGGAGTGTAAAGTACGTCTCCAAATAATCTAATTTAGTAATGTCTGCAATTGTATTTTTAACGTTAGTGGAGCAGCAAAATCAGAAAGGACATATGCTATATAAAAATTATTTGCCGATTCATGCCCGGACCAAAATAAAAAAATAATATTGATATTTTATTATGATATATCCAACAAAGCACTTCACTTGATGTAACTGAGGTTTTATTCCCAATTAGGGTACACTCATATCAGCCTGAAGATCTAGTTTTCGGTCATATTGAGAAGGAGTACAGGATAGAGGATATTTTGAAAGGTCGGGCAGATAAGAGTTTGATCAAATGTGGGCAAATGATGAATTTAAGTAACAATTGGGCGTGCAAAGACTGGAAGGAATTTTCGAAGGAAGCGTTCAAATCAGTGATGTATTTAATACTCTCACAAGTGCGTGTATTAAAATTCCACAAAGACTATAAACCCATTTTCCATAGAGAAACGTACAATGGGCAAAATTCCTACTCATTGTCAGCTGCTTCGTACCTTCGGAACCTTATAAACCTTCCTTGCCTCAGAAATGTCCCTGTGTAAACTGTGTAAGTCAAGAGAAAGGAGTACACGAAAAGAGGCTGTTAAAATATATAGATCACAGTCATGACAATCGAGTATTCTAAAAAAAAAGCACTTAGGGTCACTTCTACAATCGACCGATAAACTTCTAGTCAGCGCTAAGTTGAGGCAAATTCTCATTATGCTTAACATCATTGGCCAAAGTCAGTTTTGGCCTCACCTTAGCGCTGACTGCAAGTTTAGTGGTCGATTGTAGAGCTGACTCTTAGTAGGGAGAGACCTGAAATTAAAGAGACACTCTTACACAAATGAAGAAACTTTCATATACATAATAATGTTATAAAAAGCTTCAGGGCGTAAACATATACCATTTGCTCATTATTGCTTTGAAAGTGAACATTTTTATTGACAGTAAAATTGTGGAATTTGCATTTTTAAGACATAAATTTAAAGTAGTAAGATATTT
>JAGDQP010017861.1:0-16690 GCA_022664845.1 Lepisma saccharinum | reverse complement strand
ATATATATATATATTAATTCGTTATCCACACTAGACTTTTTGGTAATGTAATGTGATAGATAGAAGTCCTCAAACTGATGAAAATCCTTATATATCTTTAATACTATTGACGCACGCTCAATTGAGTTGATTTCAGTGCCAATGCTTTCAAGGATGCGTGAATGATCCCGAATAAGCAAAATCTGTAGGTAAACAATGCTTAATCAACTCGTTTAATCTTACAAATATTACAAACTTTTAGCGATATCAACATCGACAGCATTACGCGAACCGACTTTTGTTTTTGATTCTGAACTTTTACGCATATTAAACTTATCTGAAACTTAAACCGCGTCACTAATTTTAGAAAGGCAACTAACTAGAATATAATTTGATTTTTAAAATGCCTTTAAGCGTACAATACTAAGTTGTAAACTATGTTTAGTACAAAATAATGCAATAAGGTAGATATGTTTAACAAGTGTAAGCATTCACATCATGTTTGGTGAATATTATTGTTGCAAATATGCGTGCGAGGCGCAGCAGGATTAACATAAAATACATATTAGCATGCTAGTTGCCGACACTGTTAACAGTCGGCGATAAAAGACAGAATATTAAGCGTAGAGTTATACTTTAAATTACCATTTCACTTTTTATTGCCGTAACATTTAACAATAATATGAAACTCTTTATATCAGAATATATTGTTCATGTATTGGATACGATGGAGGAGAGAAAGAAACACCAGACATACAACGTCAGTCCATCTAAGTGTGAATTTTCATAATTGGTTTTCTATGTAAAGTAGCAAGTGAAAAATGCAGAATTAATCAAGCAATAGAAACATAAATTTGAAAGAGTACAAATTTAGAAATTAGGAAATCACACGGAGTCAGAAATTTCTTGATTTAAGAATAATCATTTCAAATGGTAGGAAATACGTGGTTGTTGTTGTATGTAGTGATACGTATAACTTGTTGGTTGTTGAGCTGTTAGAACGTACGAGCTGAATTGATGAGTTGAGGAACGTGCGCTTCAATGTTCTGTAATGTTAGTTCCGATCCAGTGTATTTTATGTAATCAATCTCAATATTAAAACTGAAATATTCACTAAGTGTTCAGTCTACATTCGCCACCAACTAAAATTCTCTGATTAATGAAAATGCAACCAACCCAGAAGAAATGTTGGGATCACTGACCAAATGCGTATACAACATTGAAAAAAAAAAACACTCCACAAAAACCGGCGAACATCCCCTAAAATTAACATATGAACGTACGAAAGAATTTAGATTAGATGACGGTTGCTCACATACATGGTAAACAAATAAATACAAATAGTGCAGCAACCGGTTTTTTCACAGACATATGTGTATCCACTCCAGCCATGTATTCCTCATACACACTGGGAACATTAAAGAACTGAGAAAGAATACACCTGTCTGAAAGAAGGCAATACAGTAGAAAAGTTGACGATAAGAGATCACCCACTATACGTAGACCTAGAGGAGAAGCATAGTTTAACCAAATGGATATAAATTTAACGTTTAGAATATTTTCAAAAATGTTAGTACTCTAAACATATACCACAGCAATTACTACGATGGGATTGATTATGATGAAGTTGTGTTTAAAAATTCTCGGTAAAAGTTGCCCTGACCTTAAGTACAACCACTAACTTAATAATTCTGATCATTTCCCAACCTAAACTACTCAGAAAGTTTCAGAGGTCAAAATATAATACTAATGCTGGTGTTGCTATTATTCCCCAAGAACTACACATTACGAAAGAAACATTTTTGTCTGTCACTATTATGGATTAGGCTACTGCTTAATAACACGCACTTAAACGTTAGAAGTACGCATTTAATTGGCAGAAAACAAAAATAATTATTTAAAAGCCCAACAGTATTCAAGCGCGCCTAACAATAGAATCAAATAATTCAACATATATTATTTTCGGGGCGAAATGGACAGTGACAGAACTGCATAAGAGGCGCACAAAAGCAAGACCCGAATCATTTCGAAAGTTTCCTTAATCTCCTGAAATTTATTACCAAAACAGTGGGAAATAAGTTAATTAAATTAATTTTAAAAATGCTGAAATTACATAGCATACACCAGCCCATAAGAAGTAGAATAAACCATTTCGTTCTGTTAATAAACAGCTGGCTGTTTAAAGATCTTATTTTCTAAAGAAATATGTCCTGTAAAGGAAATACGAGAAATAAAATATTTGAAGTATTAAATACACACACAAGCAAATGAAACAAAATAACTAGGTGGAGGGAACCTTATCTAAAATCAACAAGGGGGTTGAGTTTTGCTTCATCCATTTCTAAAAGACGTGAACATGAGGCATACTCTTTAAGATACGTATATACGAAGGGAACAAAATAACAAACATATACAATTATATAATCACTATTATTATTACCATAATACTCGCCTTACGAAAGGGAGACGATTGCTATATTGCGGATTTTAACACATGATTAATCTCCAAAACTTGAGCTTACCCCTGTACCAAACGTTATTACAAAGCCCTAATCTGACACGCTTAAAACTAACATGTCAAAAGCTTTAAACCAACCTTTACATGGATTTAAGGACATATCTAGTTGACTTGTCACTAACAGCAGATACTTCCTTGAAGATACCCACATGGCTTCAGCACTAGTCGCGTAGTATATCAGACGACGCCTTTGTAATATAATTCGTCCACTGTACTTCATAAGCAAACCGTAGTCCACTAGACGACGCGAATTAAAAATGACACAGAGAGAATGAGACTAGAAAGGCAAGGACCCTTCACCTTCATTGCCTATCCAAGCATTGTCTATCCGCGGATAACGGAGTTTGACAAATGTGAACCTAGTGGAAGGGTGTGGGGAGATTTCAGCACTAGTCGCGTAGTCCGTCTGACCACGCCTTTGTAATATAGGATTAGACAATCAGTTCCAAACCATAGCTGTTAAAACAATTAATTGAAGTCGAAAAACACAAATTTCTCCACGAAAAAAAAAGATGTTTCATTGAGCATAACATGTATTGGCCAAGTATAAGTATATGTTGTCCCTACGCAAGATAGAAATGTACCGTTAATTGAATTCTATGAATCTGAACTTTATTAATCAATGATGAAAGTATAATAAGTTGCGTTATTAGCTTTTTTAGTGGTAAAATGTATAGAGGTTCGCGGATATCCTTTGTGTTCATAACAATATTTCAATGCGAATAAGTAAAAGGACCCCACAGCGTAGCATAGGATTGTAAACAAAATTATATTCATTTGAATATAGTATGCCCTTAACATATCCCTTTAATATTTCGCTAAATCTCTTGGCTTCAAGGACCCTCCATCAGCTTTAATAGTTATGCATGATTCCTAGCTTATCATTACTACATATCGTGTGGTTGGGAAAGTATTTCATATAATCAACCTGCTTGCTTGATGTTACTGTGTGAATACGCTACGGAGGATTGAAACGTATTATGGCATATTTTATGAATATTGGATACATTTGTGCTTTTATTGACACTTAGGTAGTATGGTGCTGTTCTAAATGCTGACGTATTCATACTTTGCGTGGTGTAGTTTCGATTTATTTTACAGCAGATGGATCTTATTCCTGAAACCTGCCTAGATCCGAATATGAATTCGAAGTCAATATTCACGCAGTTTCTACGTCCATGGTTTGGCTTCTACAAATTATGATGGCCATTTTGACTCCATTCCACTTACTAGCATAAACAGTTTACGTGTAGTAGTAAAACTGTTAACCGTATCTGTACCTAACTGTGTTGCTTCTCGGTTACATTGTACTAGTATGTTTAAGCATAACAGAAAATATTTTATCTTACAGTTTTCAAATATGCAAAAACAAATTGACCCTAGTAGATATAATGAACATGAAATTATGTTATCGTCATGCTTTTATAGACAATAAGCTGTAGCTTATATTTATGTTTGGCAGAAATTGTTGTTACGAATGCAGTAAATATAGTACTAGTATTTCCAATTGATATAAATGGATTCGACGACAATAGTTTTTAAACGCCAGATTATTTTGCGGCATACTAATTGTGTAAAAATATTTAAACATACCAGTTAAGGATTACTATTGACCAGCAGACGATAAAAAAAGTTGAAAGAGAACTTACCTGACCGAGAACATTGATCGCTTCTTCGGATGAAGCGGTTAAGTCATCTAATTGAGCTCGCACATTCTGTAAATGAAAGAATATTAGCTTATATGCAATAATATTAACGAACATAATAGTATCAACGAACAAGTAAAAATATAGTTTTAATGATTTGATAATTATCTTTATTCTATATTTGTTGCTTGTTGAATATTTTGGTTACTGTTTTATATATAATTTTAATGTTAAAATACGTATAAAAAGATTATTAGCAACATCAAAATAAATTAAATGTTCTGTATATGACGAAACAAAAAAAATGCGAGGTCGATATTTTGAGTTATCAATCTAGTACTAACTTTGAATGAGGTGCAGAGAGTAATAGTAGTGATACGGTATTGGATATATTTAGTAGTTCTTTATTTAAATTATGGCACTAACAATTCATGTATATACCTAAAAAAGACAATGATAAACTACCTCACGAGAATCTAGACAATAAAATAAAAAAATGGAATATCGAGAGCATACACAAATGATTCGTTTTGGCGTTAAGAGCTACGGAAATCTTGGTATCGGTAGCTTTAGAGCTTCATAATTCCAATATGATTGAAAGTAAAAAACGGGGCAAGTAACTTTCAAAAACGTCACACCTGCTTGTCTAAAGGATAAATTCGAAAACTTGGCAATATGTGCCCAAGTGATTAACTAATTATTGCATGCATTTCATAAAATATTTATCGTACTTATTGTCAGTAAAATATACTGGCAATACATTGTTACATGCTAGTGATTATGTATTACATCTCTACACATACGGAGTGACAGCTTATTGTTGCTTATTTACACTGATATTCACTCCAGATAATATCTGGGAATAGTATATATATCAATTATATTTGCTAAAACGTTCAGAACAATACGTCAAGAGAAATAAATATATATGTCTAGATTTTAATTTTAAAATGTTAACGGAAAACTATAAACGCATTTTTCCTAAAGACATTTCCCCTTATAATCTTTACCGCTGACAATCTTGATCCGTTATGTTCTAAGAAACTCCAACTGCGCTCGTTGACTGATCATTGTGTCTGAATAAAGAAACTGGCCCAAACTATTATACCAACTTAGCTCTGGCGACCCAGAGAAAAAAAAATGCGTTGGCTCTTTATGGACATCCAAATTAGAAGGGCCTAAACATATTTACAGTTAACAGATATGTAGTATGATGTATTTAGAAATGTATGCGAATGAGTAACATGACTATGAAAAGCGTAAATATGCATCTTAAATCTAATCAAAAAGACCCCAACAGTATTATATATTACAATGAAGTCATTCCTGATTGTTCAATTAGATTTTTGATATTCTATTATGAATACAAAGCTCTAATTATCAAATATGAAATCGTTGCTAAAATGTTGGAGAAACACTTTCATTAATTTAAACTAATGAAATAGCCAGGAACGGCCAGCCAGAAATCACTTAACGTATTCATTTTGGATACTATTTTATTATGACATAGGTTTATGGCTGATTTCAAAGTTCTAAGTAATAGTTTAGTCATAATGCTAAAATATTTAGATTAACACAACCAAAAATTAACACACAATGAACATGATACAGTTGTTCCAGAAAAGGATGGATATTGTGTCCACTCTTATCACTAAATCATTTTTGCGATACTTAGCAGGTCATTGCAGCACATTTCTTTATGTTGATGGAATTTCTGATATACAGAAATAGCAAAGACCTCATTTTTGTAGTCACTAGTGTTACAATGGAATCTAAATAATCATACTTAGAATCATCCGGCGGTCGACCATCCTGACTCACGTTTATGAAGGAATTTATCTCAGTTACACCAGGTAAATGCCGAGATAGTACCTGCAACTTATGCCATGATCTACGTCTTCTTGCATCCTTTCCACTCCCCTTTACCGGCCTTATATGAATAAAAGTCATGAATAAAATTCAGTTCTAGAAAAATATAAGAGGGACTATGTCGACACTTTTAAAGATTCTCTGGTTTAAGTACATCACGTCTTAACTGAATAATTTTATATTTGAAAGTTGGATTAGCTTTAAGAGCATTTTATGTTTACTGAGTGCCGTAAAGTGAGATGTTATGCAATAGGTAGAATGAATCGAGGTATACCATACTGGCTACTTTTGCATTCCACTGCTGTGTTACGACTCATGTTACATCTTACCATTGCAATCAGATGTTCTTTGGAAAATTTAACAGGGCTCTGCTATTCATGTTTCCTGTTAGGTGTGTATTGTGTGACTCTGAATATCTATTTTCAAAAGGTAGAGAATTTTGCAGAAGTTTATTTAGTGTAAAAAGTAGTGTTGGATTGTAAAATACAATGAATAAAACTGTTTGCTATTAATATCCGAGTTAAACCTATATATTGCAGAGAAACTATCGCAACAAGATTCACGCTAGGATTATATTTTCTTCTGGAAGACAAATGTTGTTAAATTATTGCAATGAAGTGGTGAAACTGATCATGTGATTATTCGTACAGATAAGAAAGGCATAGGTGCCTAAACGATATAAGTTACACAGAAGAAAATACAAGAAGAATTGTTGAGGAATTCAAGAAGTATGTCGGAAAGAAGTGTTAAGATGTTTAGTATATACTTATGGAATTGCTAAGTCTGCAATAAACTGAGTGGAACTATTCCAAGCATATTGTAGGAAAACTGCTCTGTAACATAGTGATAATTACTAAATGTGTAGCTGCAGGCCATGATACAACCATTCCTTAATCGTGGGCGGTAGAGACCACAATAATGAAAATTGTCCGATTTTCTTTTTCTGCATAATCAATATATTAGGTCTATCCATATTTAAATCTTTCATAAAGTGTTCCAGCAGTTTGCATTTACGAAAAATTAATGGTCAAGTGGGGCCGATCGAAGAACTTGAGTCAACACTAAACTATTGGCCGGAGTACTTTCGTGTGGAGGAAATCAGTGCCGCTGTTCGGGAGTCAGTGCTTATTGTCGTGAATCGTATTCTAATTGCAGCGTCATTATCGCAGTCCATCAGTGGGGTTATTATATTTCGTAGTGTGCTTATCGTTGTTCGTCCGTGTTGATAGTATTCCTTTTGTGTTTATTTAGTGAAGGGACATGGAAACCTTGTCTGTCTAAAAGAGGTCGCTCAAGGCGAAAGTAGCGAGCCTAGAAAATGCAGTGTCCAGGTTAAAATCAAACAATGTGTCGGCCATACAAATTTAGAAAGACGAAGTTCAATTATTACTTCATGAACACAATCAGCTACTCAATCAGCGATTGGTACGCGGCCATGACAATATTTCAGATAGAAGAAGAACAACTTGCTAATATTGAAGCTAGACTGAAAGCGATATGTGTGAACCCGATCCCCGTTTTCGGAATTAACAAGTGAAACGAAGAAGTTTCCAATTCTAGAACTTCCAGTGTTTGACGTAACATGTTACAGTGGTTGGAATTCAAGATTTGTTTGTGGCATCATGGCATACCAACAATAAACAAAGAGGTGCTCCGAAACTTCAATATTTGAAAAGCGCGTTGCGTGGTAAAACGTCTTAACATTTGTGTGCCATCTATAAGACACATAACTTTCGCAGCAGAACAGTGATGAACCCAAATTCAGTGATTTATCGCAATTCATTGATCTACGTGAGCGTGCCCTATTAGCCAGCGGCGTAACTGAAAACAAGTCAAGCACTCCAAGAGCGAATCTCGGGAGGAAAGCAATGTATTTCCGTAATGCAATTTCACAATAATGTGAAAAATATTCACCAAAGCATCAGTTGTTAAAATGTGTATAGTATAATATACTGTCGGTGCAACAAAGATATGATCTGATTAAAATAAGCGTTTTGATTTAACTGTCTGAAATCATATCATCGTTAAAGTGAGTGGAAATAATCAAATTGCAAAATGTGTTATAAGACACGTCACAAGTCATTGTTCTTTTGAGATACACATACAGTACTCAAGTTGAATAATATAATTCAGTCACGAAGTGCTTTGTGTCAAACTAGCAATGCCTAAAGTATTATATCCCAAGTGGTAGTGCTTGTGAAAGACGTCCACGAACCGTACAAACCCTTTCACTGTCTCCTGGATTCAGCCTCATTGTTTCACTTTTGTTTCTGTATCTTGCATGGAAGAACTACGTCTAAAACGGAAATCGACGGTCATGTCTATTTCAGGCGTAACTAACACAAACGTCAGAAAATCGAACAGGATAGTCCAACTCGAATTAAAGTCGCTTTACAATGTGCAACGCGTATTAAACGTAACGGCTTTTGTGCTACCTATTATCACATATATACCAAAAAAATAGGTGCAGAGCAACAACCTGGGACTTAGCCTCCACAATTTAAACTAGCTCACTCACAGTTTGATACCCCCAATCGTGCTATCCTCCCCCTTTGCTCAGACATCTTTGCCCCCCCCCCCCCTCTTGCGTACCGAACGTCAAACTAGTAGGAAGAGTGCAGTAATCGCGCTAGAAACAGAGCTATGGTGGGTCCTCAGAGGGGGCTGAGCAATGTGGGAAACTAGTGTCAAAGTCCATCACGTTCAATGTAGGATCCCCAATCACAAACTGAACAAGTGCTGGGAATATGAGAAAGTGCCAAACCGTCTCTTATGACCAGAGATGACCCGAATTTGAAACCAAATTATTCCTTCCTAAGCTTGTGGTGAGCCAGTGCCCTAGTTGTTCTTCCTCAAGAGCAACCATCATCTGAGGAAAGTGTATTCATCATGCGCAACGTGAGTGTGTTTATTAAGAATTCCTCTGATGCAAAACTACAGCTAGTGACCCCTTGTTCTTTATGATTTGTGTCCAACTGCAGAACTTAGCGAGATGATAAGAACCATTGTCCTTTGAGCTCGGCGGTTCCTTCCTCCCGTTAGGTCGTGGGAGATAAAAGCGACCGTTTGGCAGAATAATTGCATGTGTCCAAAAATTAACACTGAGTTACCATCGAGAAGTAAATTACTGTGTCCCAACCCATTTCCTGATGGTCAGGGAGCTCTACGTGTGTGCGGACATCTACAAAACACGCAAATACCTTCGATTAGAAACGTCACATTCGCCTTCCTAACAACAACAAAAACAGTCTAACCAATCTCATTGTGCGACAAAAACATATAAGAAATCTTCATGCTGCACTGCAGCTGTAGTTGGCATTATTCGAACCGAAATATTATATTTTACGCTGACTGGGCAGAGTATGCGTAATTGTGAACCAATGTGAAAATTATCATCGTAACCTGCTTACCTATATCCTGTTACGGACTAAGATAGTTTAGTTTCTACTATAACTTTTATAAAACTATTGTATGCAATTATCGGAGCTTGAACTAGCTGGTGGAAAGCAAACAGTATAGGAAAACACAATTAAATCAGGAAAGTATAAAGTGGTGTGTACAAGGGGAAGGGAAGCATTTCAGTTTCATGCTGAATTTGTGTATTTTAGGCGTGAATATATACAGGGTGTTTATGAACTACACTGACGAACTTCAAGAGGTGATTCTTCACATCAAACCAAGAAGGAATTTATCTGATAACTTTTCGAAATGCGGATAGTTTCTGACCGACAGGCTGCCGAACACGTGGAAAAATGAACTTTATAGTTCATATTCCCATTACACAAATAGTAGACTTGAGTCGGCCTGGTACTGTCAAGGATTTTAAATATGCACTATCCAAAAATGCATATTTCGAACTTTCGCAATGGACGCACAAGGGATTCCTCAAAGCAATTAGGGGATTATCAGAAAATCTCTGAGGTAAAGGTAGTATGAAATAAGCATTAATGGTATGGTTTTCAACGAGTAAATACTAATTCGTTTGCTCCAAGTCGATATCTCAAGTAGATTCAATATACAGTTTTTTTTAATGAGTTGTTGCTTGACAAGTAGTAACAAAAATTTCGAAATTTCACTGAACTTTTTATTTATTTGTTATAAAAGATATTAAATATCATTGCCCAATTTTATGCTGTGAATGACTATATAATCTTACTCGCACGTGAAGTCGTGTAATGCATGCTCATTTTGACATACTTCAGCTTTAGAAATATTCCGAAATATTCTACTTGGTTATTGGAATCCCTTTCGACCCGATTGCGGAATTTTAGAATATGCTTTTTCAAATGGAGTATGTTTAAATTTTTGGCAATACTATGCCGCAACAGCTTACTCTACTTGGTGACATAAATTTAAAACACTAAAGATAATTTTCCCATGCTTTCGGTCACTTGTAGCTCTAAAACTATGCACAATTCGAAAACTTTTCAGACTAACTTTTGTCTTATTTGAGGTGAGGAATAACTTCCAGAGGTTTATCGGTGTAGTTCTCTGTATATACACCATGCCTCCATACACAGTGGATCCCCATCGAAAGTCCGTGGTTCTCTTCCAAAACGAATTTATAGATACGTGCCTCATTAAACGTAAGAAGTTAGTGGGTAGATCGGAGACCCAGCTCTAGGGGAACGGAAAGTGGTATTTCCTCCTGTGCACTACCGGTTGGGAGCATTTGGGGTGCGCATTTTGTATATAAATGTGTTAGATTTGGCGGGCCACAGAAGTACAAGATTTGGGCAAAAAAAGTGGGAGATAGTTATAATTTTAGGGTTTCCATTTATTTTTATCGTAAAACGTAATGCTTGAGATCTTCCAATTAGTGAATTCTACCTGAATCTCTAGACCCTGAACTCGGGACACTTGTCCCTGTGAACTTCCTTGTGTCTGCGGAAAGGGCAATCATGAAGTTACAAAATTCTCGCAAGTGTAAAGAATCCTAGAGTGAATAATTTCGTAACAATAATGTCTCGAAATTTTAATATGTTGCAATAATTTTACACACATAATATTTTTATTGCGTATTATTTTTTTTATAAAAGAACATAACCTGACTGTATCTAACACATGAATGTTTATTTTATGAAATGTTTAAAGTATGTATTGTTTGCATCAACTAAAGCATGAAAAATGTATAATCGCAAAATGAAAGCTTTCTTGAAAGCACAAAGTAAAAAGATGTTTCGCTTTAAACAAAAACATTTAGGTGAAGGAGGTCCGAACCTGGCACCACTGAATCAGACGTCTAATGCATTACTTACTTTTTAATACTTGTTTATTAAATCTTAAATAGACTACGGAATAAGAATAAACGGAAAGGAGAGGATTAAAAAAAAAAATAAAGGAATAATACAAATTAAACACATCAATTTAAAATGACCTCTTTAAAATATAAATAAAATATAAACTTCCTTAAAATAAATAAAATGCATGGACTAGTATCGATCGGGGGACCACACCAATGCCTTATCCATTCCTCCACGAGCCAAATCTTAGCCCGTGCTTTCCGATAGCTCTTCAGAGGTTCACAAACGCTTAACATACGCTACTAATACGTAGTGTTCACATGTAATGATTGTGTCCTCCGTAGAAAATCATCTCCCCTTTTACTGTGTATTCCGTTCTGCAAACAGTTCTGTTTGTTTAGAAAAACGCGATCTAACCTTAGAAAGCTTCGGAGAAAAATTGCAGTTATGCCGGTAGCTGTTATTTTTCATCGTTTGTATCAGTGATAGCAGTTTATCGGAAGTAGCAGTAAAAAATATTTTTTCCCATCTCTATGCTAACCTGTTTTTCAAGACTTAACTAAAAGGTTTTTGCTTTCTTTTGTATTGTATAAATACGCCATTCCTTCCATGTGTCCTATCCGGCATAAAAACATTTTCATTTTTTTCACGTGTATTGCCTTCTTAAACTACCGATTCAAATAAGTACATATAATAATATATATTTTAAAAACGCAAGTATTGTCCCGCATTAAAAACATAGGAAAAAAGGTCTTTCCTTCTCAGAGATTTGAACCCGGGATTGTTACTCAGCAAATCAACGCATTTGCACTGCACCAAACCGAGGACCTTGCAAACAGTGGTTTCTTAGTTGCGTTTAGAGTACACGTGTTACGTAAAAGCAACAGAGAGGTCACGTGTAGAAAATAGCTTCCTCAGGCAAGTTATCTGTTCCGAAAATGGCATGACTCCTGAAAATTAACAGCACACGGACTGGGTCAAAACATGAATTTTATGTGTAAAGACGGTTCTACAAAATATAAAATTTATAGGTGGAATAGAATGTTAACAACACTATTGGATAGTTCAAAGATAACCGAAGTAATGCCGAGGTCGTTGTGGTCTCGTGGCGTCACTCAGAAGTATAGTATAGGTTGAGTTGTACGATTTCAAACGCTGTAATAAACTGTACATCAGATTTGTATTTGCATTGTCAATAACATGCAGAAAGTTCACACACTTCCAAAATTTGCCCCTTACATACTTTGAAAACACTACGGGACCATTGACATGTTATTGAAACACTAACGGTACAATCCGCCACTTTCTGAACCGTTGTTTTAAGGCTGTAATGATTGTGGCGCTGAGTTCGTTAAGGCGGATAAGTATGTACAAGAACTACACCAATTAGTGAAATTTTCCGGGTACAAAAGATTTGAAAGAACATATAAGTGTAAAATGAGTGAAGTGCCATTTTAACGCCGCAAGTGCTTCGTATTTCGGTTATATTTGAGAAGCGGGTATACAATATGTAAATGTCACCTCGAACGTATTGTGGGGAACAGCACACTGAATATGAAAAAAATGCAAACCGAGTTGTATCAAATCGAAACATAACTAAATTCACATCCATTAACAGCCCTATCAAAATATATTTAGATCCCTCCGATCTCGCGTCCCACACTCCAAGAAAAAATCCTTAATCGGGCAACCTCTAGCAGCCATTCCTAACGTTTTCTAAGGTGATACTAAAATAAGCAATATCAACCAGTGGCATGTTGTGTAACCATTACAAGAGCACGTTTTGAAATGGTGGTCCACTTAACATCTCTCTGGACTTCAACAACGGTCGAAATTGCACAAAAAGGAAGATAATGTTAGAGTATGTGAATTGTTGATCAAAGTTAAAAATCTTCCCCACTCGAATGAAAGCTCGAGAGAATTTATGTAATTCATCCGCGGTCGGACAGACTAATATACGCAGTGCGAATAAAAATTTCTGATGATGAATACAAAATACCAATAACTAATATTGCTCCATTGACCTGTGACTGAGTAAGAAAACACGTGTTCAAGCAAAAACGAAACATCACTTCGCGCGTGTGTGTGTGTGTTAAAATTCTCATTTCAAGGACGGGGATTTTTAAGATCTGGAATTGTATTTTGTAACCATCCTGTTATATTGTGTATTTGTTTCGATTTTGCATTTAGCCTTCTTCTAAAAGACAAAACTAAACAAACGATTTTTTTCTTTGTTCTGTGACTGAAGTATTTGGAACAGTGTGTGTTATAAATAATCTTCGACCTCATCAGAATATCAGAGCAAAAAATGGTTAAAGGAGGGAGAGTGTAAGGAAAGAAAGCTGGACAGAGAAAGAAGGCAGACAAAAGGAGTGCCCGTTGAGTGGTGAAAAGTGAGGCCCGTCTTATCAGTGTGTGGGTGTGTAGGTTTGAATATTTTTTCTATGTTTTTTTTTAATATTTTACATAATAAATATAGTTGGTATGTCACTTCAACATCCGTTTACGGAACACCTGTTCTGTTATTATAATATTACCAAAATACATCAAGTTTATTTTCAATTTTGTTTGCATTTGGGATGTGAAGTTCAGGGTTTAGCTTTTTTAGAAAAAAGAAAATGTTCTATTTTAGTACTATTTAAATGTCATAATTTGTTTAATATGTTACAACATTGTTCTGTATCTAATCTGAGGAGAAATGCACCTAGAATTTAAGGAAAATATAATTCAATTTTCACTCGGATTAATGAGATGACATGACGTTGATGGTTTAAAATATATAACACATTATCAATAATAAAATATGTATATGTGTATTGGTGCTTCAAGACAGTATAAGTACTATTATAGTAATTCACAGATACATTCAATCCACTACTGGATGATACTTCTCTTGTAGCGAGGAGTTAATCTACTGGCCCTGCGATGAGCAGAATTGTCCGAAGAGAAGATCCGAAGCTCTCATCTGTGATCGAGACCCTATTTTATTCACACCAGACTCCCAATTGCATACCGAAGCTGGTTCGGCTCCGTTTTAGACTCTCTCGCTTTGGAAAATAACAATTGACTGTACTGTAATACCAGGAATCGAATCCATGATTCTAAGATCGGTAGTTAGTAACAGTGATCACTAGACCAGCAGTGGTCAAGAGAGTTATATATATATATATATATACATATATATATATATATAGAGAGAGAGAGAGAGAGAGAGAGAGAGATAGACAAGTATATTAAGTATTTAGATGTTACATCTCTAGAAAAATCTTATGTAGTCGCTTCACTCCATTTTACAGTATATTTACATCAAGTGAATAATATGAATGTGATATATACAGATATTGACCAAATTGTGAATCTGGTGTTTTGCATTAGAATAAATATTATTATTTGGTAAAGAACTGCAATCGTAAATATTTGTGTCTAAAATGTGATACATTATGTGCAATTTCAGCTCTGTTTTTCATACATACTTAGAGAATTGCGTAACATAAATGTGTTTTATT
Source organism: Lepisma saccharinum (assembly GCA_022664845.1). Classification (NCBI taxonomy): domain Eukaryota; kingdom Metazoa; phylum Arthropoda; class Insecta; order Zygentoma; family Lepismatidae; genus Lepisma; species Lepisma saccharinum. The sequence continues at coordinate 1,929 of JAGDQP010017861.1, read as the reverse complement.
CTAATGTGATTAGACTGTAAAAAATGCATACCTGTACAAATTTTTCGATTTCATGTTGTGAATACTCATCCACTATAGTCGCTTCTGCAATCTTAAATGAAATAATATGAATACCAGATAAATTTGCGAGAATTTTGCGGAAAAAAACGCACACTTAGTATTTAATTTTCATGTAAACACTTATATTTAAAAAATATTAAATCAATATATTCTCTTTTGTTTTATTTAATAATATGATTCAGAGTTTATAACTGAACCGTTAAATATATATTATATGTTTGTCCATTTTTTAAGTGCCTTAGCATCGAAATTATGTATTTGAATAATTTCAATTATTGCATAATGCATCACGAAAAAATATAATTAAACAATTTATAACGACGCAAGTATTTTTACTTGCATGTACACACTATAGGTTGAAATTTAATAATATCAGATCGTTTACATTCCACGGTAACTGCAGCGTTTACAGATTAATAAGATACTTCTTTTTACTTACAATGCAACGTAGAAACTGAAACGTAACTAAGAAAGTCATTTTGTATACCTAAGGAATTACCATTCTATATATTTCCTAAAATCAGTAAAAATTTAACTCTAGTAAATTCATAATTTTCTTAATGTTCAAATAGTGACGGAACTGTAGTGGAAACAATATGATGTTTCTGTTACATTTCCTTTCATCTTCTGAAGATCATTTATATATATTAGAGCATTTAAGCTAAAAAATAAAATGGAATTCAAATACAAAAATTTACAGAGGGTAGGCTAATCCAAAAATATTAAACCAAATAAGAATAAGTTATTTCTGAACCCTACTCTTTTTAGATGGTGGATTTACTTTTATTGACAGAAATGTGTTGTCTCATACCACTATATGGAGCCTTTATAGATCTATCATTAGCGGTATGCCATCTAATATGCCTTTCATATTAGCGTTTGTACACCGAACACAAATCCATGTATTTTTTTTTAAAAAAAGCAGGATCAATATTAATTCTGAATGTGTTTCGAATGAACACCTGACAGCCTAAAAGTGTTTACATTAGCTCAGAAGTTGAATACTCGTAATGGCGTATGACATAATCTTTATCGTCATACTTGTTAATGTGATTCGTATAGAAAGTTAACAACCTGTAGAATTAATGTCAAGTTAACATATTACTTGATGCCTAGCACGACAAGAGAAAACTTTAAATTTTCCATTCCATTTTTTTACCTTCCAAGCTATACAAAAGCAGACCTTAGTCTACCATATCTTCGTGCAAAGTATGAATATTTTACGCCTCATATTTCCCTGTAATATATAAAAATGTACTGGTATATTTTTATTTTAAAATTTCACTTAGTCCTTTGTTCTTGTAAACCCTTCAACTAATGACATGAATAGTGACCAAAAATAAGACACTATACATACATATGCTTATCAGAATAATGGAAACACCTGAACGAAAGTGCAACTTACCAGATTAATATGGTGTCGGGCCACCCTTCGCCTTCAGAACAGCCTTGATGCGACGTGGGATGGAGGCATAGAGGTCGTGAATAGTAGCAAGTGGAATATTACACCATTCCTCGTGCAGGGCAACGGTCAGTTCTGTGAGAGAGGATGGAGATGGAAATCGTCGCCGGAGTCGTGTTTCCAAGATGGACCACAGATGTTCAATTATGTTGAGATCTGGGGATGGGGCGGGCCAGGGGAGGTGTTGAACTTCATCCCGATGTTCCTCAACCCACGCTGCAACAACTCCAGCTGTGTGAATGGGTGCATTATCATCCTGGAATATGGCGTCATTGTCCGGGAACAACATCCGGACCATAGGATGCAAGTGGTCTCCTAAAATTGCGACATAATCGTTGGCAGTGATGCGTCCGCGAAGTCTGACCACAGGACCCAATGAAAACCATGATATTGCGGCCCACAGCATC
>JAGDQP010017860.1:22019-37691 GCA_022664845.1 Lepisma saccharinum | reverse complement strand
CATTTGTTTAAGGGAACCAAAGATGTTCTATTTGATCTGGACGTTTATTTGGACAACCGAAGCTATTGCCCCTTCCTTTCCCCACATCCGATCAAATATTTTGTGAAGAAGGAAGAAGTAACATCGCCAGCCAAAAGTTCACATATTAAGGCCAAATTCGTAGAGAAAGTGACGGTGTCGTTATTCACTGTACCAAAAAGACATCCAGAACCAATTTTGCAAGAGTCCCGGGGAGGGATGAACGCTGAAACGAACATCAGCGAATGTATTGCTTCCGTATATTCAACAGCACTATCTTTATAACCAAGGTTACATCTTCGGACCCCATCTCGCAGCAGTTCATTGCGCACTGACAACTTTCACATAATGCGAGAACTGAGCATCACTTGCGTCGCGAGAAAGGACAACTCTCCAAACCCATCATAGTTGCGCCTAACTGAACAGTTCTGGGCTTATCAGAAACGAAAAGTGCACGAATATACTTTCACTTTGACGCACTTTTACTTCAGAGAATTTCTTAGATCCACCTCCTTTGGATTCTCCGAATAAATTGTGCCAATATCCTTATGGTTTGTGGAAAATAATCATCGTTGTAAAATGGTTAGTATAAGTAAGAATTAGGACAAGATGGCTGCAATTTTAGGCAATAAATTGTAAATCTACAAATAGAATTGTTGTTTCTTTTGTTAGGTGGTCTTATAGTCAATAATTATGATACTAGGTTGCAAGTGTAGGGAAATGCGGAATAGGAGCATTAAGACCTAAAAACTTTTCTTTATAAGAGACTTTGAAGGTCACTATTTTGCTGTTAACTTATGGCCTTATTTTAATTGCTTGAACTTAAAATTAACGGAGATATTAAAAGGCCTTTAAGGTAATAGAAATAGTTGTTAGTCTGATTATTTCTTGTCATTCTGATTGGGTTATTTTTGTCCATGTTTGGATTGTGTTCGTTAAAGTGAATGCGGAGTACGCAATGCGTAAATAATAATATAAAGTAACTAGAGCTATTACGATTATGATTAGGAGGAGGCCAATAAATAGTAGTTGAGTTACTTTTGTAATGATAATTCATTTTGGTAGAAAGCCTAAGAATGGGGGAAGACCGCCTAATGAAAGGGTACTAGTAAAAATCGCAAGTTTTGTAATTGGGTTAATTTTGTACGAAAGACTTGATTTAGGTAGTAAATTTTGGTGATTGAAAAGAGTGAGGTGATTGCGACGATAAGGGTAGTGTATAGAATAAAGTATAAAAATCATCTTGTGTTATGACATAAGATTGCTGTTAGGAATCAGCCTATATGAGCGATCGAGGAAATGCTATAATTTTTCGTTGTGAAGTTTGATTGCGTTCTCCAATGGCCCCAATTGTTACTGATGAGAGGATGAACAAGGACATAGTACTGGGGATAATTGTTGTGTGTGTGTTATAAGGCTAAGGGGGGCTAGTTTTTGTCATCTTATCAATAATAGGCAGTTTATGCCTTCTATTACTTCTACTAGTCAGAAATGCAGGGGAGTTGCTCCTAATTTGAGCTAGAGGGGTTATTATAATTAAGTTACCAATATTTGTTAGTAAATGGCTCTGGAATGATAATATCACGACGGCTAGAATTATTGAGGCTAAGGCTTGCACTAGGAAATATTTTAGCGCAGATTCGGTTATTCGTTGATTGTTGGTTTTTTAGATTATTGGGATAAAGAATAGAAGGGTAATTTCTAATCCTATTCAAACTCCATACCATGAGGTTGATGATACAGAGACTAGTGATCCTAAAATCGATGTTAGTGTAAACATTAATATTTTAGGATTGGTGAGCATCAGAAAGAGGTGGGTTAACTTGAATCCTTCATTGGCGGGGTATGAGCCCATTAGCTTTATTAGCTAATCTTTCTTTTATACCTTAATGTTGGGTGCATGTTAACTTTTGGTGTTGAAGAAGAAAGCTTAATTCTTTCAGGTATAAGCGAGTTAGTAATGAAAGAATATGTTTATACATTATTTATCCTGTCACGATAATCCTTTATTCAGTTATTTCATTTATTTTTTATAAAAAAAACTAAAAGTTATTTGATTAAAGGGATTAATAAGGATTTAGGGTTTGTGTAATAAAAATAGGATAAAGTTGTCAAAAGTACAATAAGGATTACAGAGTATATTATATCTTAATTAATAGCTATATTACCGGCTAGATAAATAAATAAAGTTTTATTCTGGCTTGTTTTTTCTTTTTTGTGGTTTTTGTACATGTATTATTTTGAGTTAGATAGAGTTAATAATGCTTTGTTTTTAAGGATTAAAGTATGCAGGAATGATTTTATTTATTTAATGTAAGCTTGAGGTAGGTAATTGTAATAAGTTCCGGTAAAATTCGTGCCAACTGCCGCGGTTAGACGGGGGGAGCAAAGGGAAAAGATAATGATTAGTTAATATTTTGTTCAATGAGAATTAGTATAATTATTTTGGTAGATGAAATTATTATGCATGTTTAAGTTCTTTTTATTGAGGCTATGAAAGTGTTAATATAAACTAGGATTAGAGACCCTGTTATAAACATTGTAAAGTTAGTGATGAAAATTGGGGTAGTAATAGTTATGTTCTTGAAACCCAAAGAATTTGGCGGTATTTTAGTCTATTCAGAGGAACCTGTCCCGTGATCGATAGTCCACGTTATAATCTTACTTATTATTGTACGCAGTTTGTATGCCGCCGTCGTTGAGGAAATTTGAAGGTGATTTTCATTATTTTAATTAAAGGTAAAATCTGGTCAAGGTGCAGCGGATTGATCAGTGGAGATGGGTTACAATAATTTGATTATAACGAATTTTTATTGAAAGATATGATGAAGGTGGATTTGAATGTAATTTTGAGTTATATTACTCTGTTGAGTAGAGCTCTAAAATATGTACGCATTGCACGTCGCTCTCTTTTTTAGGTGAGATAAGTCGTAACATAGTAGGCGTATTGGAAAATGTGCTTAGTTTGATCAAAGTTGAGCTTGTTAGTTTAGCTACTCGTTTACACGGAGGAGGTTTCTGTGCGTTTCAGATTACTTTGATGATTAGGTAAATTATTACTAATGTTTATTGAATTGTTTATTTTTGTTAAGGGAAATAATATAAGTATTAAATTAGTTTTGTAGTTTTTATTAATTAAATTGTTTTAAGTGATAGCGAATGAGTACTGTGTGGGAAGTGGTCGTTTAAATATTTGAAAGTTATTTTTGGTTCAGAAAGCTTATAGAACTGTACCTTTTGTATCAGGGAGTATTTATGACTGAAGTAGTATTGTTTTGTCCCGAAGCAAATTAAGTTAAGATAAATATGTGAAGTGTTGATTGCGAACTGCTTTTTAATATTATTTTGGTAGCGAAACGTTAATCTATTCTTATGATATCTGGTTGAATATAAATTAACGTTTAATGTAGTAACCATGGGTATAATATATAGTTTTTAATTACATATTTTTTGGTTAATTAAGATCGGGGGGATTTGCTGTTGATTGGGTATTTTTCTACAATCGTGTAATAAGTTAATTTATCATTGTGGGCTTAGAAATAACTATTAATTATGATTTTGTTATAATTTATTTAATGATTTTATAATATTTTATTATTTTGATTTGGGTCATATATTACTGTTCTATTATTACTAATTTTTTGAATAAGAAATTATGATGCTATTAGTATATGTTTTAGCTTGAGTTAAAGGAACTCGGCAAAAAATGTCCCTCCTGTTTATAAAAAACATGGCCTTTTGATAAAAATATAAGGTCTGGTCTGCCCAATGAATTTTGTTTTGAATGGCCGCGGTATCTTGACAGTGCAAAGGTAGCATAATCATTAGTCTTTTAATTGTTGGCTTGTATGAATGGCTGGGCGAGGAAATGACTGTCTTTCTTTTAATATAGTGTAATGTTACTTTTGAGTAAAATGGCTTAAATGACTATACAGGACGATAAGACGACATAGATCTTTACATGTATTTTTATGTTGACATATAGTATTTATTTTTGTACTTAAAATTATGTATTGAGCTGGGGCGCCTGGAAAAATATAAACTTTTCTTAAACTATTTCATTTATAGGTGTTGTTTATTTGATCCATTTTTGTAATTAAAAGATTAAGTTACTTTAGTGATAACAGCGTAAACTCTCTTGAGACCTCTTATCGACAGGGGTGTTTGCGACATCGATGTTGGATTAAGATTTACTTAGGTGTAGGTGCTTAAGGGAAAAGTCTGTTCGACCTTTAAATTCTTACATGATCTGAGTTCAGATCGCCACCACCATGCTTTTCTTGGGTGTTGTGGAGCCTTGATGTTTCTATTGCTGGTTTTGTCGTTTGCTTTCTGTTTGGAAATGATAGCACCACGATTCAATACCTGTAACAAGCCTTAAGAGAAGAGTGCCATCCTCACGAGAACGCAAAAGATGCTGCAATGACAACTCCATCCGGAGGCTCTTCTTTTCCTCTGTGAGGTTGTGTGGCACCCATTGTGCACTCAGTTTTCTGTATTGGAGATTTCTTTGATGACAGTCTGCACTGAACCATAATTCACATCAATATTTTTACTAATGGCATTCATCTTCACGCGCCTATTTTCGCGGTTGATCTGGTCAGCTCGTTGGATCAGGTCATCTGTGATGATGCTGTGCGATTGACCAGACCACTCATCATCTTGTAGTGATTCCCGTCCTTCGCGAAAATGTTCGTGCCAGTCCTGCACACGGATCAGTGACAGAGCATGTTCTCCATACATTGCAGTCATTCGTCGATGCGCTTCGCGAGCAGCAACATTCTCGGCCCCACGTTGCTTCTCCTCACTGGCAAACATCACATCATATTGTGGGTAATTGAAACGAAAAGGACACTATCAGCACTTCTTCATAATGATAATCATCTTCATACAAGATGCAATTCGATGTCCATAACTCCGTGTCTTCCGTTTTCATTTCATCCACCCTTATACGTAACATGCATGTTCCACCAGGTGTTGAAAATTTCCTGATCATCCTCTGAACTACTTCCAACAGGCCATAGTAGTCTTTATCTGCAATACGGGGCATGTTGACAAGTATGATCAGATGCATTTTCCTATGGTATAAAAAGGAAGACCATAAGATGAACCCCAACTTATTCTTCTATGTGCTCGACATTGCCTTCGTGTTCAATCTGTTATGAAAGAAAGACACAAGTCGTTTGAAAACTTAAGGAACTTACTTGCGAGGTGATTGAATTTGGAAGGGTAACTGAGCCAGGTCTGTCGAAGAGCCCACCTCAACAGTAATATCAGAAAAGGTGGCAAGATTTGCTTCGCAGATGCAGCTGAACACTTGGTGGAATAGCTTCTGAACAGAGGCAGGTATAACATTTGTTCTGTCATGCGAGAAAATAGTCTAGACAAGATTTCGGTGCGGTGCATGTGAAATATATGTCTGCTCTAGAAAAGAATGCTAGCGGGAAATACACCTGAGGCAAAATTATACGCAGTTTCATTTTCACCTTAATAACTGTATTCTTTTGATTCATTTATTGGGTTGTAACGGGATGTAGGGAATTTATTTTGTGTCCAGCAACGTATTTTTGATGGCTTCGTTTTCATGATTATTGCATTAATAGGACTTCCAAGGGGTCTGAAATTCAGAAGAAAAAGATTTTTTGTGGGCAATTTCCCATTCCGCCCTCATTCGTCATATCCCCATGCGATTACTACAATTGGAAGGCCTATGCTCATACGAACCAAAGGAGGTTTCAGTCGAGTGCTTTAATTCTGGTAGCAGCTATGGGTAATTTCATGAATGTCTACAATTCCGGAGTTGAATGGGTTGATTGCTTTTTGGTGGCGTTTACTGTTCTTAACTATTCGACGGGTCGTATATAAGCTAGGCTTAAGGCAGTCAGGACATAGTAAAAAAAAGTTGGCTTCGTTGCTACGTCTCCGAAATACGGTCCTACAGTTTCAGACACCGCTGAAAATGATTTGATTGTAAAGTATATCTTGTGGTAATTGTATATATAATGCGAATTTCTTTGTCGTATCAACGAATGACCAGCCCTTCGAAGCCATGTATACCATTCAAAATACATTTTTAAGTACGTCTTTGTATATGGGAAAAAGTGACTGATATACATTGTTGTGGAAAACGTTATTTCTTCTGGTAATTCTTGATAATCATTGAATTCGGTTCTTCTCGATTACGTGAATGCAGTGTTTACCGATCCACCGTAGCTCATAAGTAAAGCGTTGGAATAACATTCGGGATCTCGTGGGTTGGATCCGGACCATCCTCGCTGAAGTTTTCCAGGATTTTTCCTCAGCTAACTCGTAAATTCTGTTTTCTTTCCGTTTTAACTTGTCATTGTTTGTAATACAAATAGGAATTATCCTGTTCGGACTGTTTGAAAAAATGACATTCACATAACAAGTATGTAACATATCTAGAAGAATTTTTCGAAATTTGTACTTGTTTTTGACTAGAAGGATATCTTGATTTGTGACAAACCTACTTTTACTTTCAGTGTTATATTGTAACCATGGATGTTGTTGATTTCTTTAGCCATTATTAACTTTTCTTTGCAATTTTTTCTCATTGTGTGCGACTTTAAATGATTAGAGAATACCCTCACTATATTAGTGATCATTAAGAATTTACGTCCGAACTCTTCGAATTTTTCGTGTGTTCTACTTGCATTTGATTGATATTTCTCGTGTTTTTTTTATTACCTTTATTAATTTAAGGATAATTAAACTATTTATTTTCCTTTGAAAAGTTTTGTTGATAGATTTTACAATTATCGTACTAAATCTCTTCATTATTACTTTCAGGATTGTAGCAAGTCGCTTAAATTGGATTGCCACATTAAGTACAAAGACGAAGGAGATGAAAATTCGGGTCAAGTATCATCTGATGTTGCGTCTAGTATCATGTCACAATTAATAAATTTTTTCTCGTCAGACACAGGAAGTAGAGCACCAAATTCAACGCGTGATAATTTCAAAGTTGAAAGCTGTAGTGATATTAAACAAAAAAACATCGAGACTAGAAATGAACTTTTCCCTTTAGTAATACTTCCAAATAATAGCAAGGCATCCGAAGAACGAAATGAACGATCCAATTTAGAAAATGTTTCCAGAAGAACCGGGACGAAATCGGAAGAAGATATAAGGAATTTGGAAGGAACTACATCTGAATTAGCGTGTGTAAGTCTCAGTAAGTGCATTATAACAGAAAATAATGAAGAGAATCAAATTTCTTGGAGGAAGCTTTCAAGATCCTCTAATTTAAAACAACCCGAACTAACCAAAAGAAACGAGAGATATTTTGATTGCACAATCTGTGGGGAAAAAATGACAAATAAATCTAAGTTAAATCACATGAGAATCCACACAGGCGAGAGGCCTTTTAGCTGTACGATCTGTGGAAATAAATTTACACGGGAAGGTCATTTGAAAGCTCACGTGAGAATCCACACAAGCGAGAGGCCTTTTGACTGTACGATCTGTGGAAAGAAATTTAGCTACAAACGTAATTTGGAACTTCACATGAGAATCCACACAGACGATAGGCCTTTTGACTGTACGATATGTATAAAGAAATTTACCCAAAAAAGATATTTGAAAACTCACATGAGAATCCACACAGGCGAGAGGACTTTTGACTGTACGATTTGTGGAAAGAAATTTACCCAGGAAGGTCATTTGAGTACTCACATGAGAATCCACACAGGCGAGAGGCCTTTTGACTGTACGATCTGTGCAAAGAAATTTACAAAGAAAAGTGATTTGAAACGTCACATTACAACCCACACAGGCGAGAGGCCTTTTGACTGTACGATCTGTGGAAAGAAATTTACCCACAAAAGTGTTTTGAAAGCTCACATGAGAATCCACACAGACGAGAGGCCTTTTGACTGTACTATTTGTGGAAAGAAATTTACCCAGGAAGGTCATTTGAGTACGCACATGAGAATCCACACAGGCGAGAGGCCTTTTGACTGTACGATCTGTGCAAAGAAATTTACCCAAAAAAGTGATTTGAAACGTCACCTGATAACCCACACAGGCGAGATGCCTTTTAACTGTACGATCTGTGGAAAGAAATTTACCCAAGAATTTAGTTTGAAATGTCACATGATAATCCGCACAGGCGAGAGGCCTTTTCACTGTACGATCTGTTTAAAGAAATTTATCTGGGAAGATAGTTTGAGAACTCACATGAGAATCCACACAGGCGAGAGACCTTTTGACTGTACGATGTGTGGAAAGAAATTTACCCGGAAAGGTCATTTGAAACGTCACATGATAATCCACACAAGCGAGAGGCCTTTTGACTGAAAGGTGTGTGGAAAGAAATTTACCCAGAAATGTAAATAATTCACATGAGAATCCACACAGGCTAGACGCCTTTTGACTGGCTATGATCTGTGGACCGAAATTTACCCAGAAACAAGATTTGAGAAATCATATGAGAAGCCCCTTGACACTACGATTTATGGAAAGAAATTTTCACGGAACGAAACTTTTGGAAATCACATTAGAACGCACATGAGAAAGACCTGTTGTCTGTACTATCGGTGGAAAGAAATTTGGTGCACGATCAAAATTGCAAAAGGGGTATGAAAATCTAGATAGACCAGAAGCCTTTACGCTGTACAGACACAAGAACTAAGCTAGTTTGGTCCTTCTAGGGAACGCTCCAGTGAGCGAGTACCCAACTATGGTACATATGACTCAGCATGATGTTCAATAAGGAACTACGTTAAAGCATTGGAATGGTATTGGCGGTTTTTATCTACTCAAAACTTTTTCCGCTAGGTATGAAATAGAGAAAGGAAAGCTCGAGTAAGATTTGTCTGATGGAGGGGAAAAGCGGTGATGCAGGCTAAAATCCTTAAGTCTGTAATACAGTATTAAAACCTCAATACCAAGTGGTTAGTGCAGCAGATAAAACACCACAAACGCAATGGGTGGAGAAGAAACCGCTGTTGGAAACTGTTAATATGTATGTTAAGGAAAGTATGTGAGTAAATTAACATGATTACTATATGATTTATCCGCAGGAATTGTGTTGTCGGATACGTGTGTACTATGTATATATATGAAAATAAAATATGTAACTAATAAAATGTCTATGTAGAATAGAATTGAAAATGCCTTATTGCATTGTAAAGATATCTATAGTTTAAAACGAACATTAAAAATAATGAATAGATATTAAAATAGTTAAACTAAACAATTGAGCTGCTGCTACAACATTGTCAAAAGTGGTTATTCATTTGCATGAATCGATTCCTAAGCCCTTGTATTTGTTTTCGAGAGGATTTTGTTTCAAAATGGGGAGTGGTCGATTGTACTGGTAATACTCTTAATAGACAAATTCATGTTTATTTTAAAGTATTGGTAAGTTTGTAAATAAACCCCGTTGGTAGCTAGTTTATTGGCGAAAAGCAAGAAAGCAGTTTCACGTTTTCTTGTAGCTTCATAAAATAATATTCTTTCTCAATTCTCTGTATTCACAGACCAAACCACAGGTGCATGGATTAAGCAATTATAATTGGAGAGCATCTATCATAATAAGAATGCAAAGGCAAAAAGAATGTGTTTCAACTACACGCGTTTTCAAATTCATAAAAAGATAATATTAATCAGCGAGTATCAGGTTACATACACCTCAGGTGGATTTCAGTGAACATCGACAAAATTTAAGAACGGAACCAACGTACAACCAACACCCGCTTAAGTCTCATTGGCAGAAATTTGTTGGTTCTTTTCCCAATTCCCTAAAATAATAACTATTCTGATTGGCTCTGATAATTTATCCATAAGCAACATTCTGACTTTAGCTATTCATTGGACTCTGATTTTGCTAATAATTTTGGTTACGTATAAAATTTACATCATTTTACTATCTGTTACCACTTTCTATATATTGCTCAATTTATTAACAAGTAAGCATTCGGACTGATCTCAACTATGACGACATCTGGCTCACGACAAATGGAAGGCGCAATGGCAAGCAACATACTAACAGGTCACACCGGTTTACCTCTGGTCATACTTTGCCCTCATCTATCAAATATAACAGAAAGGAGGAAAATCATCAATCGATCATTATTTCAAGAACTCATCGATCACGTTGACGGTCTCCAAAACAAAACAAAAGGCTGCACAATCTTAGTGAATCCTCAAGCGACAACGAAGAAGCGCACATAGAACACTGAAATCAAAATGATACAGACAAACCTCAGATCTATAATTTCCTACTATCAAACTTCGACACCAGATTTCAAAACAACAAGCAGATATTCTTCCAGCTGACTAAGTACATACTTCGAACAGCAATAGCTCAAATCATACCAACTAGGAACCCTACATTATGAAATCTCCAGATCCGAATCTGATGAAAACTATTAGGGACAAGTGCTCCTTTGAAATATTCAAAAAGCACTAAGATCACAGCTTGGCAAACGTGTACCGAAACAAATGCCAGCTCTTTCCGTGGTAATCCATAGCGTCCTACCATCATACACAGATGATGAGATACAGAATGAACTACAACAAGAATGGTATTCTATCATCAAATGTATCCGCATCATGTGCAAAGAATGGCCAACCTACATGGTAAGGGTACTAACAAAATCTCAAGAGACAATCGACGATTTGCTAATGGGGCTATGTTATACCGGCAAACAACTCAATCACAACAACCCATACGTTGCGAGAGGTGCCAAACATACAATGAACACGACAGATAAATGTACGAAATAACCGAAATGTGGGTTCTGCAGTGGGCCACATAATAGAATGTACAAACCTACAACCAACCGAAATGCTCACAGTGCAATGAAGATCATCCAACTAACAGCTACAAGTGTAAGCGAAAACCAGCACCTGAAGAATAAAAACCACATCTTGTAGTTCCAGTAAAAACACAGGAAGAACATATGAAACTACATCCACATCAGGTCAACCCACTTCAATATATCAACCAGTGACAATAGAGCAAATGCTTGGCTTCATGAGAATACAAAATATTCATCCGTTTTTAAAACCTCATATACTGCGACAAGTATGATATAATTACGCAGCTAAATCCATATTCCCAATCAACTTCAATGATACATACTCTGGTCCATACGTTTGCTTTCATGCATCACATTATGAAATCCAAGTATCAAACAAGACAAAACCCAAGTACCAAACAAAACGCCAATAACATTGTATATTACTTCGCAATGACTATTGCTTTATTCATGAATATCAGATCAGTAACTAAAAACAAAATACTATTTGATCAACTCCTATTGGATGAAAACATTAATACCTTCCTGCTGAATGAAACTAACTCAACACCAAAAATGCAATGCAAAATAAGAAACAAACAAATTCTACGAGAGGACAGAAAAACAAACGCACAAAGGGCTAATGGCGGCGTATTCTTAGGATTTCAGCCATCAATAGCCTACCGTAGACACGAAGCAAACTTATCAAAGCTACCCGAACATTTGATCGCAACATTGTACTTTAAATTGATTTACACTACTGTGGCAACCATAAATAACAGACCTAAACAACCAATACCCTATGAATTATTTCAATATACATCAAGTAACTTCCGCAAGTACATCATCATGGCAGATATAAATTACCACAGCAGAACAGATAGACAGAAAACTTAATTCATCACGACAAGCACAACTGGTAAAATTCATAAAGTGCCTCGCCACACAAGACCTGTAAGCAACACCAGCCCAGATATAGTTATAAGATCTTCAAATCTAACCAACAGCTGTCAACTCGGAGTCCTAGACACAATCGGAAGCAATCATGACCCTATAAAGCTTACACAACAATGCCACAAACAAACCAACAATAGATAGCAGCAATTCATCGGTAATATTCCTAGATTTAATAAGGCCAACTTGAAAAAATACCGCACCACAATAGAATATAGAAAACCTAAATGGAACAGAAACAGAGGACGTATTATACGCGACTGTAGAGAAATGACGACGGATATTAAAACTCAGCTAAGGAACACATGTCAACAACCTCATCCACTACAAACAAACCGAAACTTCCTCCTCAATACCCACCAATGCCAAACAGATCTAAACAGTTATACAAGGAATACCTCAGAACAAGAAATCTAGAAGCCCTAAGGCACCACAGACGAATACAAAGGACAATTTCAAACTACCAAAAAGCTTACAAACTCAGATATTGGATCAAAGCTCGCCTTTCCCTATGTGACCAGCAACCCGACCAAATTGTGGAAGCGCTTTAAGATGTGACAATATACGTCAACTCCATATGCTTTACTACAAAACAACGCTACTATCACAACCGACGAAAAAAAAACCGATGCGTTCGCTGAATACTTGCAAGAAGTTTTCACTCCACCTCCACGGCACAATCCATACCAACATCCATTAGACCGACTAAACCCAGACTCGCATATACTTCAACAAAATATCAGCCATGCCATGCCAGATACTAACCCTCTTACAGCACAAATTACCACAGGAGACATCAATAGATCCATAAAGAACAAACGAAAGTCAGCACTAGGTGTCGACAAACTAAGGTACCGACACATCAAAGAAGCTCCTGCCTCGTTCATCAGTTTACTAGAAACAATTTACATGTTTATACTACGAATAGGCTTCATACCGATAGACTGGAAAATATCAAAAACAATTGTTTCCAAAACCAAATTAACCGACAAACTCTATTTCTTCATATTGGCCAATACAACTCACAACAACATTCAACAAAATACTAGAACGGATACTGGTCTACAGGTTACACCAACATATTACTGAATATAATTTAGTACCGATACAACAAGCTGGCTTCCGACCGAACTTCAGTATCAACGACCAACTACTAAGACTCACAAATCTAATAACCAAAAACAACAACTCACTCAATCCTATTCGACTTGGAAAAGGCATTCGATAGGGTGTGGCACTTTGAACTCCTGTATAACTCATCAAGCTCAAACTTCCTGCTGCATACACAAGGTTCACATTCTATTTTCTTGAAACCGTCTATCAAACGTAAACATTAATAATAGCAGTTCATATCCATATTTTATCCTCTGTGGCGTCGCACAGGGTTCAGCATTATCACCACTACTGTACCTACTTTACGTAGCAGACTTCCCCAGCCTTCCCAAATGTACAGCTATTCCAATACGCAGACGACACTGCGTTCCTAGCTGCAGGAAAAACCATCCAAAGCATAAACAATAGTCTAAATAACGCCATTATCAGCTTCGTTACATGGTGTAACAAATGGCAACTAAAAATAAACTCAAATAAAACACAAGCAATAGTTTTTATCCCACGGAACCGACGCTCCAAAGTTCACAGAAATCCTATCAAACTATCCATCACAGTAGGCAATACACTCATAAGACCAGGAAAACAAGTCACATACCTTGGTATTACATTTGACCAGAGTCTAACATGGTGACCATATCTGAATAAGGTGACCGAAAAGGCATGCAATAGACTGAAACTGCTCAGAAGATTGACGGGTACCACTTGGGGACTGAGCCCTGATATAATTGTTACGACCTACAAAGTCTTCTTAAGGCCGGTCCTAACTGATGGTTTCATAGCCTGGATCTCAGCCGCAGTCTTTTACTACGAAAAACTGAAAGTCCTGGAACGCCACGCCTTTCGAACTGCCTATCGCATTAAACTGCCCAGCCCAATCAGAGAACTATACGACCAAGTCCCGTTAGCAAACATCTTACATCACATAGAGAAACTACGATTAAAATATACAAGCACAAGATATCAAAAGGATCACCTACTTCTAGTGGATACTATCCAGACCGACGTCAGCTTTAATCTAAAACAGATTTTCATCGAAACACCACTTTCATTACCAAGCGCAATATACAAAAACGAACTAACCGATCAACACGAGGACTATGCAGTGGCTGACTCACTATCTATCCAAGACTATCCACGCAAAAGGATTCCACATTCTAGACTCTAAATTAAACGAGCAGTATATGAAAAGAGAAAACATATATCCCCCTCCAAGAAAAACAGCAATATAGCTAATGGAATATAAAAAGCTGTTAATTATTTTCGGCAGTGGCGGTGAGTGCTATTGTTTGCCCGTTGCACAACACTCCCTTTCTTAAAGTCATTTAATTTTTAATTCAATCACTCTAAAATGTAGAATATTCTACTCCTCGGGGATAAAAAAGCCATAGTTTCCTTTAGGAAGAGAAAAAATACTTCACAAGTTCAGAGTTTAATCTTGGTGTTGTAATCCACGCACACACTCTTTAACACCTATCTCGCTACATATCCTTCCCCTCCACTAGATGTTGGACTTTCATTTGTAATACAATTAGTACAGGACTTAAGACGTTGCACGCCAAATGCAAGCAGAAAGTTTCTGCTCATTCCTCCCCTACTAGTTTTCATTGCTTCCACTAGATGGCATTTCTAAAGACCAAGCGAAAAAAACTTCTCACACGCTGCAGAAAGGTCGTCTGCTAGTTCCCTTCATTTACTCGCAGTTTCTGTTTTTCTCTCTCTCTCTGTCTGTGTGTTTGTGAGAGAGAAAAAAGGAAGAAAAAGAGGGGAGAGAGAGAGAGTGTGTGTGTACGGACGTATAGTTATGTTCCTTCATGCTTTCAACTGCGAAGTTACCACAGAATGATGAATCTCGCGCGCGACTTTCTGGATATTGGAGTGTCTCCTTATTGTCGGAATATAGTTAAACTCGTATGCCCACCTCCAGTCTAATCCAATGTGGACCAAACTTTCAGTTCTAACTCAAGTTTATACGCTTCTTATCGCTGTGTGGCCCGTTTTTACTTAAGTTTTAAATCCAGATTTATTAGTATAATAGTATACAGTACTCTGTACGTAATAGAAAATACTGCAAATATTATTCACTTTTTTTTGTTGCAAGAATTAAGGCATGGATAGAAAACGGGCCACACAGCGACAGCAAGCGTAAAAAGCTGAGTTAGAACTAAAAATTTGGTCCATATTGGTTTAGGGTGGAAATGGGCAAACGAGATTAAGTGTCCTCTCCTCTTCCTGTCTTCATATATTCATCAAATTTTTGGCAGCATCAGCAGTCAGTCCAGTATCGCTTTTTAACAGAGGTCATTGCGGGCGATTCGTGTCACTTTAATCCCGAAATCATAATTTTAAAGCTATGCCATAGTATCGTCCTATTTCAAATGCCGTGTATATACATTGTTACGCTCATTAAGTGAATCTATTTATGAGGAGACCTGCTTTTATAAATTGAAATGTAACATTTTTCTCAAATTTGCAAGGCGTGTGTACTTTTTTCTCGTAGTACACATTTTAAACATTTTTCAAAAACTAATAGCACTCTAAAAATGTAAGTTCATAGCCCACTAGAGCTTACAAATTAACATGAAAAACAATAGACAGCGATCCCGAGATCTTGTACATTGATGAGTGATACGTTTTCAAAGATTATGATGTCATTATTTAATTGAAGTCTCAGCAGTCATCAATCGACAAGATTTCGAGATCATTTTCCATTGTATTTTATGGTAATATGTAAGCTCTAGTGCGCTATGAACTTGCATTTTTTATAGTACTCTTAGTTTTAGAAATATTTGGACAGTGTTAAAAGTGGGGAGTGGGGGGGGGG
>JAGDQP010017860.1:0-21919 GCA_022664845.1 Lepisma saccharinum | reverse complement strand
GGGGGGGGGGGGGGGGAGCGAGGAGCCCTCTTATTGGAACTTCCTGTTCAGAAGCGTGAATACTGTCTTTGAACATAACGAGGATATTATTCAATGCATGAATAAGATTGTGAAGATAGAGGAAGAGAAAATTTCAAACATAATGCACCGTCCTGAAATACTCAAGAAACACTTATTAGTAGCCATTTCAATTTCTGGCTTTCTTTTTATTTTAGTAAAATAATGTTTCTTTTGGATTTTTTAATCAACTTCAAAATCGAGAAATTGACCCTTCCTAGGCAAAAAAGGCAATTTTCCACTTTGCTTTGAAACAAATATTAAAGATATTAAAGACGATCTTGATGATTCGAGTGAAACAACAGAAAATACAAACACGGTATCAAAAAGAAGAAAGAGTGAAAAAATTGAATGGGTAAGGGAAGCAAAGGAAGTATGCGAAGCAAAATCCTTTCATTCACATGGCACGTTAGGGCAGCCACGCTGTTTACTCCAGAGAACTTTCCCAGTTACTTTTGCAATTTTTCCAAACACACTGTGGAGAAATTATGTTCAATTTACACATTTCTTGACAAAGAAAATCTGTCTTCACGAACTGTCTTCAGTCCATTCGGCTGAAGAATGTCGATCAATGTCAGAAGCTGGGGCTTGTCTGACTTTATCGTTCAAAATAGCTTGGAAAAAAACGTTTAGTGAATCTTCAAAGTTTCTAAAACTGATATCAACAATACTAATACCAGTGACACCATTTTTTCGTATAGTTTGCAGAGTATTCATACCCTCTTTTCGCTCAATAAAGGGAGTGAAATATATCTATTTATAGATGCATAAATACTATAAAAGCGAGTTGCAGCTAGTTTTAAAGCATTTTAGTCATAAATATTTCACCTTAGAAAAGAAAGACATATTGTATAAATGAAATTATGGGGTGCAACAGACCACATTTTGCCAGTTTGCTTTTCAAGTAGCCTTCAGTTCTTTCCAGTTTTCTTTTCATTCAAAAAAATGCTTGTCTTTCTACCTAAACTTATATACAGCATAACCATTCAAAGGCTAGATTCTACTTAAAATTATGCTAAAGGTATTTCAAATGTTAGTTTTCAACCTCCATGATCATTATGTAAATTTATTCTGTTCCCCTTAAAATGCATGCTATAAATACTTAAATATTGACTCCATGTGGTCGCAAAGCGTGAAATACAAACATCGTTTAATTAATTAAACTTAATTAATATACACCTGTGTAAGTTCCTTCCCGAGAAAGTCTAAGCAAGCTCTCCCTCCATTATTGAACTTTCAATAACACCTCAAAAATCTCTCTTTCACCGTTTTGTGTTTCATTACAGTTGCTTTTACTTAAAAATGTCACTTTTTCTCAATATATATTCAAACACCAAAAATATTAACAACTTTCATCTGAGAAAATTGCTTACCAGGCAGCGAATTCACATTTGTCACTCTTTAAACAAATTAATTCTTTTCTAGAATATATTATAGTTGAAAGACTAAATTACATGCTAAAATGTATCTTCGAAGTGGTACTTTAATGGTAAAAACACCAACTATCCTCAAAACACTCACTAAACATGTGTCGAAAAATATCTGTCACTAGTTTCGTATATTTTATTTAGCTATTCAAGCAATAAACATTTAATATTAGGCTGAATTCTAGTTAAAACATTATTTGTATGTCTTATTTACCCAATGCAGATGGAAAAGGTTTCACATGCTATTATTTTGTAGTTTGTTGGCTTTAACAAATTCCATATTTCCTACAAACACTACAGGGGTCGAATAATTTTTGCCAGTCACTATATAATGCATTCAAGGTAATTTATTCACTACAACCACCACTAATGTGTTCTGGCATCAAACGAGTTCAGTGAAAACCCTGAAAAAGCAAATTTTGAACCGCCATAGTGCCTGAAGCAATATTCGCCCAACATTATTCTCATTCAACAAATAATTTTGGAGACCGCAATTTGTCGAAAGAAAAAATGTAATACATCCATAACCACTTGATCATAAGGGCTGGTCATTAAAGTACAATTTGAAGAAATAGCGTGGAATTTCACATTTAATACCTCCTTCAACACCACGGCGTTCTGTATAATCTAGGAAACTATATACCAAACATGTTCTTGTCGTCAAAGAAGAAAGAAATATTATTTCTTGTGTGTAATTGCTTATGTAAGTTCTGCGAGTGAATATAGCAATTATTACAATTACACCGCTTTCCTGCAGCCTGGTGACAGCTACGAAATAATAAATGCATTCAAGGTTTTGTGCATTTGGCTAGAGACAAAGGTGTAATCTCTGCTATGTTCGGAAAACCAATCATCAGCAACCCAAATAACATATAATTTGCCAGTTTCGTCGTTCTGGGGCCAAAAAGCAAAATTCAATCCACCATATTTTGGAAGTGACAATAGGTAGAAAGAAGCAAATGTCACATTCTGCATTACCAAGCAAAATAACATAATCAACGAGTTTCTCAATTCTGCGTCTAAAATTCGAATCTCCATATCTTGGAAGCGACAATAGGTAGAGAGAGATAAGTTATTTTCATATTTGACATTCCCGAGGCTAAAATAAATTGCATTATAAGTTTAATTATTCTACGACCACGGGGGCGAAGTTAGCAAACTGACTTCAGATTTGACATTTGACCTCGAGGTCACCATTTTTTTCATGTCGTAATCCAGCGCCCTAATACCAAATGTAAAAAGAGAATCTCAAAATGGCTAGCCGTTGACGAGATATACAGGGTTAAATATTTGACCTGTAATCTTTGGCTAATGGTTCCTAATTGCCAACATTTTGTCTGATCATCACCAAATTTTGGATTTAGATTATAAAGGTGAAAACAGAAATTCGATATTTTCAGCCGTTTACGAGATATACAATGTTAAAATATTTGACCTTTAGCTAGGTAGTAGGTTGTGGTATAGAAACTGACTTCAGAAGTCCTCGTAATCGCTGCTATGTAAAAGAGCTTCATGTCGTGCACTGGTGTACTAGCATATATTCCTGCTTATCTGTGTAATATCTAGGTGTAGGGCTAAAATACCGTAGCCTCTGTGCTATATATGTAATTACCTGTTAGAGGCTGTGTTGTAATTTCTGCTATAGTGCTGTGCAGGGGTTGAAAAAGAGCTTAGTAGCCTTTCATGGAATCTTTGCTACGTTAAATAGGGGGTGAATTGTAGCCTCTGTAGTTTCGTAGCCTTGTGCACTATGTTGGGTTAAATCGTTGCTATGTTAAATAGAAGTTGAAAACAGGGGCCTTTTATGAAATTTCTGCTATGTTAAATAGTAGTTGTGCACTAGGGGTTTAATCTCTAGCCTAGAGGGCATATATTCCTGTCTAATCTCTGCTATGTTAAATAGGGACTGCGAAAAATGTGTAGACCGTAGCCTGTGTAGTGTTTTTTAGGGTTGAAGAAGAGCTTCGTACCTTTTGCTATTGCGCACTGGTGTACTATGTGGGGTTAAATAACGTAAATTTGATATATTCATATGTATTTGTGTAATCTCTTATATGCTTGTAAGCCCGTTGCCTGTGTAATCTCTGCTATGGTAAATAGTGGTTGTGCACTATAGGTTGTAATCGCTAGCCTAGAGGACATATATTTTTGTCTAATCTCTGCTATGTTCGTACCCTTCTATAGAATCTCTGCTATGTTAAATAGGGACTGGGGAAAATGTGTAGACCGTAGCGTCTGTGCTGTGTATGTAATTACCTGTTAGAGGCTGTGTTAGAATGTGCTTGTAAACCCGTTGTCTGTGTAATCTCTGCTATGGTGTTGTACAGTGGGTTGAAAAAAAGCTTCGCAGCCTTTTATGGAATCTGTACTATGTTAAAATAGGGTTTTAAAAAGTAGTCGTAGCCTTTCATGAAGTCTCTACTATGTTGAACAAGGTTGAAAAAGGAGGCTGTAGCCTTTTATAAATTGTAGTCAGAAACTGCGACACAGCGTATCGTACAGCCCTGAAATATAGAGTAGCTCGAGCACAGCCTTCAAAATGGCTCGTTGTCTTTTATGAAATAACCCATATGTTTGTAGCAAATACACCACGGCGGCTGGGGAAATAGAGCCCTAGAGTATAGGGTATAGTCTACTATAACCTTCTGTGTCATGTTCTGTAGGCTAGTTGTGCTATGTTGAGTTTTCTATAAAATGGTTCGTAGCCTTTTATAAAATGGTCCATGTTCTTTAGCAGATATGCCACGGGGGCTGGGGGAAATAGAGCGCCAGAGTATAAGATATAGTCTACTATGACCCCTATACCATGTTCTATAGATTAGCTCGAGCACGCGGTCCAGGGTTTTATAATATAGCTCGTAGACTTTTATAAAGCGGATTAAATTCTGATTAACTTCAAAACGAGCCCAAGTGGGGTCATAATACTAGCAGCCCTAGGTTTCAAGTATTTGAGGGTACCGTGACGTCTCAATTCTTCTATTCGTCGTTTTGGAAATATCAAATTCTAAAACTCATTTTCCCACGCTTTCGGAAGTTTATATCGTTGAAATGAAACCTTTATTTTTTTTTCATGTTAAGAATCCCGTGAAAATGTCGGTGTTATTTTGCTTGTATGTAAAGAAACTGAAGCTATGACGTCATATTTTACACAAGATGATGTGAAAAAATGCTCCTGCACAAATTTATTTCCAGCAGAGTGGGCCTCGAAATGAAAATTAAAACTCTTATGGAAAAATATCCAATAGAAAAAACTTATCAGTTACAACTAAAAAGGAAACGCGTAAGTAGAGGAATTACTCGTCCTACGAGAAATTTAGTTTGCTAAAACCATAATTCTATTTCGGTCACATTGTTGCTGAGTGGCGTCCAGATTTAATCCATCCTTGAACTTATCTGTCAGCAGGAAAGAATGAAATTCTAGTGTCCAGACCATTGACAGATATGAAAAACAAGGAACGAAGAGTAAGCTTCTCATATTTGTAAGTGAGCTTGAACTACTGTTACTGTCAGAGCATAATTTCTGGCGAAGCTAAAGTGCGCAGGTGTGGATTTCGGCCCTGGTCTGGCCTCGCAGAAGGGGGGGGGGGTTAAAACTCAAAAGTTTCCAAACGCCTAGACAAACGAAGCAAAAAAAATGTGTTAATAATATTTATTATTATTATTATTCTGTAATGGCCCGTTATATTGTCCCAAAATACCTCTTCCAAGCAGTAGGCCAGGCCAAAAAATGAAGTCAAAATCCACCGATGGTTATAACGTTGTGAAAGTGTTTGATAGAAGTAACAACTGTCGATGATGTTCAAGGCATGACAATGTTCTAATTGGTCGTAGCGTATTCAAGATCTCAGATGAGAATTCATACGTTTAAGCATTGAGATAATCAAGTGCGAAATAACCGAAAAGGTAGTTGATATTCTATTTGGATATTCCATTATGATTTCGTTAATATTTTGTTTACCGAAGTGTAAGTGACTGACTTGCCAATAAAGAAACTTAGTCAAGAATTCTTATGCGGATTCAACATAATGCATGTATTTGAATTAACAAAGCTATGAAGAAAATTTTGTTCTTACGGACAGTAGATATCTTCCAGTGCCGAAAAGAAAGTTTTTCCGTTAAGCTCGACAAAAGTAACACTCCAAGCTCAGTAATGATCTTTCATTTTTCACTAACACATTACGACTTTACCTTAGCTTTACGCTCTAGGTATAGAAAAACCTTACATTGTTCCGATCGATTCATTTCCATTGGGTGTTATTCCGATCGGCTTTATTCCCGTCGGTGTTATTCCATCAGATACATTTCGTAGTTATTCCAATTTCGATTCAACATAAGCCCTGGGCAACATCTTTTCTCTCCCCTAGACCGGCCTGAGTCCTAGACCGCCATAAATAAAATCCAAATTCCAATTTCGGACTTTTTCCATTCCGTGTTATGCTAAGGACCCACAAATACTAGTTTACATCATTCACATAATGATTCATGCTAAGGGGTCTCTAAAATTCCTTCTAGTTGTTTAAGAAGTAAAATCCTACAATAATTACATTATAGAGAAAACTCGAAGTGCAGTCTTTAACTTATCCACTTAGATATTGTTAGGTTAAATTTGTCACTTAACGAAGACTTCTTGACATTGTCAGCTTAACCGCGACCAATAACAAAATTTGTGTTTCGAGTGCAAACGTCAGGAAAGAAAACGTAAGCAACGTATCCATAATAATATCAGTTTCCCTATCCCCATATTACTTTCATCCTTATTCATCAATAACTGGGCAGTGCAAATTTCAGGGTTTAGTGCTTAAATCCACTAAGTTAATTATTTAATTAGGGATGGGGACCAGAGTTTAAAATACCAATTTTTGGCTCCTACAAAAATAACATCAAAAGACGTAGTAGGAAGTGCTTTGCTTTTTTTTTTGCTAGCGTGTTACTAGCCTCCCCCAAAGGGCTACACCCTCTATTTGGGAAGGGAAGTTTTGATATGATGGGATTATAGGGAATGTAAGGTGGGTTATGGGATTTTAATTTATTGGTTTATTTCTTTATTCTTTTCATCTTTATTAACTCGTTATTTACTCATCTTTAGACTTGATATTGGAGATTATGAGCTTTTGCTCATAATCATAACTTTGGTGTCATGGGACTTTGCTTATGAGAAATGTGAGTGAGGTGCAGTTAGACGCCACAACACGGTGATGACATTAAGGACAGATGCTTGTGAATCTTCTTGTTCAGGGGCTTCTCTGAACGTAGATGGAGACAGGTGAGGCCCTGTTAGTTCACTGATGATTACTGTGCAATATATGAGGGTGCTACGTGGTGAGGCATGTCTGGTGGATGAAAAGCTGATATATATGCAAAGTCAGGATGGTTGGGTGGTAATGTGTAATGGTATAGAGTCAATAAGAGAGAAAGAGGTGGTTGGACGTATGTAGTTCGAGTAGGATGAGTCTCGTGATTCTGAATAATGTCATGCAGGAGTAGATGGTTTTCTTCATATTTGCGTGTGATGTGTTTAGTCCGTAGTCTCTCTAGGTGGAGTAGCAGATGGGGGAATGTAATTCGTTCATATAGTTCATGAGTAGGACTAGGAAGTTTTATCCGGTATGCAATTCTGAGGGCATGTCTTTCAAGAATTTGAAGTTTCTTATAGAATTTGACGTCGGCTGAAATCCATGCAAGGAACCCATAGGTAAGGACTGGGCGGAGGAAAGTTTTATACGTGTTGATGATAGTTGTTGGCTTTAGACCCCAGGTGGTACCTGTGAGACGTTTCAGAAGATTTAAGCGATTGGTTGCTTTTGAAATGATTTTCTGTAAATGAGGTCGCCATGTGAGATGGTGGTCGAAGATTATGCCTAGGTATGTTATTTGTTTAAATGGAATAACGGGCTCATGTGAGACTTGAATATTTAATCGATTGGGAGTTCTTCGAACTCTTGATCTGCGTCTAGGTGGAATGAAGACAATGGCTTGAGTCTTGCGAGAATTTATGGTGAGCCCCCACTTACTGCACCATGTGGTGAAAGTGTTGATGGCCTCGGTGAGTGTGCGAGTGATATGTTGCATGGAGTGGCTGAGGGCAAGGAAGGCAGTGTCATCGGGGTACTGAAAACGGTGAATGTTGGGTGGTAAGGGTGGAAAATCTGCGACAAAAAGAAGGTATAAAAGTGGGGATAGGGAGGAACCTTGTGGTACTCCGCAGTGTAGGAAGATAGGGTAACAGATAGCAGAGTTAATGTTGATGTAGGCTAAACGGTTGGTAAGGAAGTGGAAAATAAATCGTAGGTATGTGACGGGTAGTCTGAAAGCTTGGAGTTTGTAGATAAGAACCTGATGCCAAACGCGATCGAAAGCTTTTTCTAGGTCGAAAAGGATTAAACGGGAGGGTTGTGATGTGTTGTAATGGTTAATGATCATATTTGTAAGTATGAGAAGTTGATTGTTTATACTGAATGATGGACGGAAACCAGCTTGCTGGAGGGGAAGAAAATTGTAATGATCCAGGTGAGTGTGTAGTCGTTAACCAAGATTTTCTCTAGAGTTTTATTGAAGGTAGATGTTAGTTGTATGGGGCGGTATGAGGAGACTTCATGCGGCGGTTTTTGAGCTTTGGGAAACATTAGTGTTTTAGATGTTTCCATTCGGGTGAGATATAGCCAGTGCGGAGGATGAAGGTAAATATTGTGGCGAGGAGATGGATTAAGTTAATAGGAGCTTCCTTGAGATGACGGTAGGTTATTTGGTCTATTCCAGGAGCGGAATTGCTTTTGCGGGCGATGGCTTGGATGATTTCATCGGTGGTGATAGGTGCAGTAAGTGGGTGTTCTGGAAGATGGTGATCTATGCTAGGTTGTAGATGAGGTGATGATAAATTAAGACGGTCAGAAGGATGCCGTTGGCATGGATTGAATGGGATTTGTGGAGTAAAGATGGTTTGTAGGTAATTAGCGAATGCGTTAGCTTTGTCTTCGTTAGAGTGAAGGGCGTGTTCTTCTTGGATGAGTGGGTAGGATGATTTACTGTATTTACCGGTTAGTGAATTAAAGCGCTTCCAATACTTGGTAGGATGGTTGGTCTCAGCTAATGTGTTGCAAGTCTTTATCCATTATCGCAATTTATATGCCTTAATGTACGTTGATATTGTCGATGAAGACGGAGAGATTCAGGGTTACCTGTGCGTTGAAAGTCGCGAAAAAGTGTTCGAGAACGATTCATTAATGGTAAATATTGCGGAGGTAAGTTTGGACAATGAGGGTATGAGCTGCTAGTTGGGATGTGTTTTTTAAAAGCTTGATGAAGTACATTATGGATGTTGTCAAGAGTAGTGTATAGTTCATGTTCAGTTGATGGAGGTGTTATGAGTTCAGTATGAGTTTGTACAGAGTTCCTATATCCATCCCAGACGACTTTGTCGAAACGAAGTACAGTTATTGGAAGTGGCTGTGATGTGTGATCGATACGGTGATGAATTTGGATCGTCAGTTTCACTGGAACATGGTCACTACCAATAGGGTCTAAAACTTCTATGTGGCTGCGTGCGGCTAATGATGTGGAAGTGATGATGACGTCGGGAGTGGTATTGGAAATAGGTCGGGTGGGTTTTGGAATATGATGAATGGTTCCGGTTGTCTGTAATTCTATAAGATTTTGAAAGTCTGTTTTTTCTCTAGCTGTGCAACTGTGAATGTTAAAATCGGCCATGATGATGTAGTGACGAAAGTTGTTGGAAATATATGGGAAAAACGTTGTCGGAATATTGTGGCCGGGCCTTATGTATTGGGTCGCGAGGATGATGTAGATACTTTTATAATAAATGGTGGTGATAAGATGTTCTGGAAGGTTAGGAAGGTTGGATTGGTGTTGTCTGTGGGCTATGTATGGAGGAAAACCTATTGCTACTCCACCATTTGCTCTGAGGGCTGGTATGGTACTGTCACAACGAAAGAGGGTATATCCTGGTATTTTACAGTTATGTTTCAAGGTGAGATGAGTTTCATTAAGAATGAATATATTGACGTGTTCTTCGAGAAGAAGTTGTGTGAAAAGAGGCTAATGGGAGGTAAGAGAGCGGATGTTTAGGAACAAAAACGTCAAAGCCATAATAATCATGATCAAATGATGAGATGTTGAGATTTGTTTACACTTCTGTCTCCAAATCACTGCCATGAAAATGAACGTACGGGCCGGAATAGGTTGCATTGAAGTTGACATTTAAGGTTGATCTGGCTACGTATTGGATTTGTTGATGAATGTGATGGCGTTGAAATGGATGGATATTTTGAAGAGTAACAGTGATGAAAGCAAGAACTTGATCAATGGTGATCGGTTGGTAGATTGAAGTGACTGGTCTGGTAGTTTGTGCTGGAGTTTCAGTTGTGCGGATCGGAACGATGAGTTCAGGTTTTGTAGGTTCAGCTGTCCGTCGTCCTTTACATTTGTAACCAAAGGTGGGATGTGCTTCACGCATTTCGGAGGTCTTTGTATGTTGGTGCATGATTTGGTGAGGTGAGACTGAACAGAAACCACATTTGATGTTGGTGCATTTAGAAGTAGGATGATCGTTGTTCTTTGACATTTTTTGCAACGAACCCGAAGTGTTGGTGATGAATGTGAAGGCTCAACACGGCAATGCTTTTTTATAGATGAGAGAGCCATTTGATAAGAGTTCATCGATGGTTTCTTGATGATTTGTGAGTACACGCACGCCGGTTCTGGTTTTGATCCGAATGCATTTGATTATGGAATTGCCTTCTAGTTTGAGTTATGATTCTACTTCACTGTCGGTGATAGTGGGTTCCACTCCTCTGATGACTGAAAGTGTAGGTTGGCGACGAGGTGGTGGTGGTTGCTTTGGTGGTTTGTTATTTAGACGTTCTAAGTTGGCTGATTGACCGAAGATTTCAAAACTGTGTTTGTTGCGTATTTTTGTGGCAATGTCCGGATCAATAGATAGGATAATCATGCCGTTCCTTGTCGGTATAACGCGACTGATGATGTCTCGACTGAAGTACTTATTAAGCTGTTGAAAGAGAAGTTTTGAATGTTTTGGAGAAAGTTCCGGAAATCGATGATGAAGGTTGATGTCCATTCTATGCTCTATGTCTGATCCTGATCCACTGTTCGTGTGTATCTTCTTGAACGGTGGTGATTGTCGTCCTGAGTTGTCAGTATGAGGTGAGCGTGATGCTGCTTCAATGTTCCGTTGTTTTCTGTTGACTAATGTGGAATATGGTGGTGGTCCTGGTACCTGTGCTGGTAATCGGTGCTGTAGATGTTGGCCTTGATCCGCCATAATGATGAAAGGAATGAGGGCCAGAGGCCCCAGAAGCATTAATAGATATGCAGTGTACGTCACGATAAACCTACAGTTAAAATGATGATGGGTGATCAGTCTCTGTGCAATGACTACAAAAGTTGTCTCAGTCTAACTTGCACCCTCCAAATCTGAGAAGAGCTGTCGATCTCAATGTTATCGTACACCTGTTGGTCTCGCTCGTGCGTGTTTCAACACAAGGTCCTCGTACACAGGTTAACTAACAGCAGTTAGGATAGGTTAAGTTATGGTCTGCACCACAAAAACATCATATCAACCTATTTTATTTACCTGAAAATCTGTGAAAATCGCTGTTTATTAAAGCTAGTGTTAGAAACAAATAAGTACAACTCGACATATTTACAAACTTTTGAATCTAGTTTTATGTGTTTACATCCACCTTCTCTACGCCGTTTGTTCTTTATGATTCTGAAGCATGAACCTGTGCAGCCATAAGGAATTATTAGTGCTGCCATCTATACAACAATATATAACTACAGTTTTACCAAAATGGTTTCATTTTCTTGCAGGAGGGATTTTTCCAGGAGCAGCCAACGACTTTTTCGGATGACTACGGAGAATTACGTCACTCAGGCTGTTAAACATACAACAAATACGTCGACATTTTACCGTTTATACTTCTTTTTCTTTTGAATATAGAAGAGACGTGTATGTTGTGTGTTGCTGAGTGAAGTAGATTGAAATTATCATTTAAAAAGGACAGTGCAAACCAATATGACAGACATGTATTATGTTCTAGAAATAGACATGAAAAACGTTTCGGAACTATGCTAGAAACACAAATAAAAGAAGTTTCAGATTTCTTTTTAAAATGAGGGTATGCTGACGACAAAATCTGCCTATTCAAAAAGGCATTATTGATACCAACATACTTTTTCGATCCTAATTTAAATCTACAAGTCGCGTAATCTTTGATTTTGCTGCTATGCAGAAGCTTTATTTTATTAGGAAATAGTGAAGGGGACTACATTTATTGATTATTCTCGGTATAGTGAATTTCAGCCCAGGGAACCATATACACTTTACATAATGCAATCATTTATAGAAGCAGACAGATCAATAGTGTTGAGAGATGGTGAAATCGACCTTTGATATAAAAAGAACTAAAGTAACACGTATGTGTGTGGGCTGAACTGAGACCTTCAAGAAACACGTCGATTGACGTAAATCACTATGTTTTCCCCACCAACAGTTCGCAGCTTCAGCGCATAGCGGCAATATCTAAGATTGGTGTCAATTTCTGTGGATCTATCTAGGATGTCCGACCATATATAAAGGGTAGTTTGTCCTTGGACAAGCTAAGATGCACCTTGATAGTGGAACCGCTAACAACGTCTATCTTACAAGGTAAGCTCAGAACGACTCCTCTCTTATTGAAGTTTTCACTCATAACTTAGAATTTCTAGTTAAGAGATTCTATCACCCAGCATATCCAAATGTAAATGGTTCCAAAGTTACCTACATAATAGAGTAATAAGTACGAAACTTGGTAATACTATTTCCAAATGTGCCGATATTCAAATTGGGGTACCACAGGGATCAATCCTTGGACCTAAATTGTTCAACTTATTCATTAATGATCTTGCACTATCTGTGAAAAATATGGAGGTTTATTTGTATGCTGATGATTGTCTCTTATTTTGCTACTCTAATTCTTTAGATCAATTAGCTCACACTATTGAAACAAACATTCCCTGTGTGCTTAACTGGTACAACGCAAATAATCTAAAAGTGAACACAGCAAAAACACAAGCATTAATCTTATCAACAGACAACTGCACACGTTCCGTAATTGACAGAGAACTTCAGATAGGAAACAATAAGATATCTACAAGTGCTACATTGAAATATCTTGGCATACCTCTTGATTCGAAACTATCGCTTACGCAACATGTTAAAAAGATATGCTCCAATGCTGTGCCGAAAATCAAGATTCTTCAGTACATAAGCAATTATCTACCTATCACTCACAGAGTAAAGTACTACACCTCGTATATTAGACCTATTCTTGAGCACTATGGTGTGGTTCTGTACGGAATCAACCAAACCAACATAAAGAATATTGAAAGGATGCAGAAATGGGCTATTCGGATAATGAGAAAAGCTCCGCTGTCACTCTCGACCTCCAAATGTAATGAATCAGTGTTGTTGCCTACCCTTGAATCCAGAAGGAAATACCTTTTCTTGGTGCAAGTGCACAAAGCTATTTATTCGGCACACCACCGAACGCTAAGTGAATTCATCACTATTTCCGACAATAAGTTTTATAGTAATTTGCGGTCTAACAACTCTAACAATGTTCACATTCCGAAGTGTAATAAGACAAATTATGGCATGAAATCATTTTCTTATTTGACGAGCAAAGTTTGGAACCAACTTCCAATTGGATTGAAAAAAGAGGGAAAGCTAAATATTTTCAAAAGGAAAATCAGGGACGTAATATATGACTACTGAACAGTGCGCACGTTAGGCCATCATTCACTTACATAATCACTCATTGTATATAATCAGCCATTTCAACCTTGTAATCTTTCAACCATTCACTATTTACCCAAATGTATTTTTTGTTTCTTTTATCATGATTTTGTGTGTGTGTATGTTTTGTTTTCCCATCATTGTGTTATACACTAACTGCATATCATAAGCATGGACATGTATATGGTACTTATTTTGTAACTTTTGTATCTCTTTTTTATGCTTTGGCATAATATTTGTGTCTTATTTGTGTTTTTTTTTCTGTTACTGTAGGGCAACAAGCTCTTCTATATGTAACCATTATTTATGTAAAAGAATTGTATAGCTTAATGCAACCCTACACTAAACAATAAAATAATAATAATAATAATATCGGGAACAATTGCTGGCATAAACCGTCTATCCCCCCGGTCTTGAGTTCTAAGACAGTACTTGTATTTTGTCAATCATATATGATAACTTGAATTTTGTTAATCATGAATCTTAACTTGTAAATAGACTTCACTTTTATTCTACTTTAATTCTTGTAGTTCGGGTATTATTTAGCTATGCAGACTTCCTACTCCAAAATACTCACTTACAGGGAACTGGCAAGGCATAGTAACCAGTCAGCACTCCAGCTGATGTTCTACAGTCGACGTGTCCATATCATAAAACGAAGCCCTCTCTACGAATGACTCTAAAAACGAATCCAGTCTTAACAATTTAGTATACACCTTCCCTATTATAAGAAAGCTACCTCATGAACAAGCTGTTTCCAGCAATAAATACGGGTCTAACTTGCCCGCAGCACCTGAGGCGACAAATTAGTTTTCAGACACTTCAATTTACGGATACCTCTAATTTATATCGCAAAAACCTATATTAGAAGTTTAATAATAACCGACGATGATTTCACATCATTTCTATCTAAAATTCAGCATCCCCGCATTTCTAAATATCTTATTTGGAAATAAGTAAATCTAATAACAAATACATCCGTATTCCACAAATTGATGAACTCTTGCCAAAACAAACTCCTAGACCCATTCCTATTCCCTCCAATTCAAATACAGGAATGGGTCAGAGAAGCGGAGACCAGGCTGATACGGACCGACTGTTCATTAATAGCCCTGTCCATTACACGCTGTCCATTAATAGCACTATAACTAACTACTTAATGATTAAACTGTCGTTACATCTATCATCAACAAAAATGAAATATTCCGGGACGCGTCAAACCTGCACTACTGCCTTGCATTTAATATAGGGCATTTTTTGGACAAAATTATCACGAAGGGCAGCAGCTTTACCGTTGCCACCCTGAACCTGAAACTGAACGAGATCGACAAAGCTCAGATATGGATAGAGGACATCTTGGATATTTGCCTTTACTGAGAGGTCCTAGAACTGATAACTTCATCGCTGGTCATGTCACGAAACATGTTTGTTAGAATCGTCGAATAAAATATTAGCGAGATAAACTAGTCCCCAGTCGGTTCTCCTGCCAGAGATCTCCAACAGCACTCTCACAGTCTTACTTACGAGTCTTGTATAAAACGGACACTTCTCAGGTAGTGTTACACGAGACTCAGAAATGTGGATTGGACATAGTCCCAGGTAGCCCAAGTGTCCCAGGTATGTTCCAGGTACTGCCGAATCGTATCTCGTGATATTCAGGAGATTCGTAACGTGTCGCTTGGATGTCCTACTGTGATATATCATTTCCGAAAATTTTGAGGGACACGCTGGTTTTCCTAGGTATCCCGACGACACGAGATTCAGGTTGTCTCGTCTCGAAAATGTCTTGTGCAGAAGGTGTCTCGTCCCGAAAAGACATCTATTGAATATAACTTCAGTTTTGTTTCGTCTCGTTTTCATAGATATTTCTCTGCTTCGTCTCGTGGGTATCACCAGATTTTCCACTAAACCCTTCAATTGTAGAAAGGAATCAAAGTAAAGCAAATTTTAGAAGTAAGAAAAGGATAGTTGTGGTGTTAAGAAACGAGAAATGGCACTGGTTGGGAATCAGGCCCTGCGTAGCAACCTGACACGATAATCTCTAGAGCAACTATCCATCGATTTCCCAGTGCTTTGGAAGTTCCCTAGATAGCACACTTAAGCCGCTGATGCCACCTATATAGCCCCACATCGTTAAGACAGACGGGAGAATGGCCGGCTTGAACTTACCTCGAATGATGTAGGTTCGACATCGATTATACACATGAATAATTGACCTAATTTCTAAAGCTATTATAACGAATCCTGCAAAGAATTAATATATTTTCTACGAAACTTTATTCATAATGAAAAAAAACTAAAATTAATAAATGCAACTTTTGCCATGGAACAGTATCGATCCGTATCAGTAATGCATGTTTATATAGATCAACGTCGATCCATATAGACAATCAATGTTTACATTAAAAATGGATTAGCTTATCGCTATTTTTAGTTTTCTATGTACTGAACCAGAGCAGTTCTGGCCAGGCGGGAAACCGGGAAATTGCCCCGTGGGCCCTCGATGGTGAATTTTTTAGTGGACCCTCCGACTCGTATCGTAAGTAGCGGTATATGTACAAAAAGGCACCCTTCACGCACTTCCCGCATACGGGAGTAACAGAATGAAGGACCATAACGGAGGACATATGACGTACATGTATCATGATGGAAATAGCATTAATTTGCAGATTACTGTTCATTCTAAGTCAAGCTAAGACGGCATTTGATATTCATTGGTAGAGACTTCATTCCATTAGACAAACCAATGTTGTTCTTTGTAGGATGACTGCAAAACATTAAATAGGATTGCCACTTCCCTGTTGTTTAATATTTATATTGACAAATAGTTACAGAAATGTGAACGTTGCGACTATCTTACTAATAAACAATTATATGTACTACTTGCAAACTTTAACATTCAACGCCTTACGTAAAGAATCATATCATTTCTATAAACGAAGAGCCCAACATTTCTAAGATATATTTAAGAATACAATCTTGAATGCGAAAACTAATTTAAACCCCTCCTAATATTTTCTTATCAACAACGTCTGCTTTTAGATATCTTCGGTAGTTATTCATTTGTCGCTATCAATTATATATTGCTGTGGATTAAAAACATGTCTTAAAATAAGCTCTATTTTTAGGGGGTTATTCAACTTGTTAAATAGGGATCTGTTCAGTTGTTAAATACGATCTGGCTGTATATTTCACAGCCAAAAGATGTATATTTTTTATGAAAAAGCGAAAAGGTACAACATTTCTTCACACGAATATCGCACATGCACATATCATTATTCGATAGGACATTTTAACGCATTTCTGCGCCTATGGCTTGGACCCCATTGTATTTGATTTATTATAATATACAATGTATTAAGTTTTTTGGAATCACAATGTATTTCTAGCAAATAGTTTTTTCTAAATGTCCGAAAATAACTTAACTATGATGTAATATCTTATCATAATTTACAAATTAGTTACAACTGTTGCGCTAGCATGATACTTACTACCATACTTTGACATTTTGATTGTACTTCCAAGCTTTGTAAGAGTTTCCATTAATAGGAATCGGTTTCGATATGTAGGAAGATACAAAAATTCACTAAATAATCGTTTAGATTCTAATATGTAATATATCATATTTAGATCAACAGTTTTGTATTTACAGTGGAGCGACCTCTTTGTGTTATATGTTATAATGTTTATTTGTAGACAAATTAGTGCCGTTGCTTGGCGACTAAAAATTGGTTCGTAACAATGAGAAGCCAATTGATTTTTAACACTAATAAATCACAAAAGTCAAAGAACATAATTGTTCAAAATATTTTAACTCTGAATGCAATGTGATACGAGTTCGCTGGATCCTTGCTAATCGTGTAAAAGTTACTTCAGAGAAAAGCAAAATTCATCAAAAGTGAACACTAAACTAGCGTAGGCAATGACTGTTTAACTACCATCGTGTTTAATTTTTCAATTAGTTTTATTCTTTTCGGGAGAATTAGAAATTTACTCTATAAATATCAAATTTTGCAAAAACAAACGCCTTAAATTTAATTATTTAGATGTTATACACTATGATTTATTACGAGGTTTTTCTATTGATTGAAACAGGGATGAACCTTTTCGGATTTGGTACTATCTACAAAATATATTCACAAATACCGACTATGAATTAGATACATAAAATGTTTCAAATTGCCTGACAAAATTATCATAAACATATGACATACATGTATCATGATGGAAATAGCATTAATTTGCAGATTATTATTCATTCTTAGTCCAGCTAAAATGGCATTAGATATTCATTGGTTTAGACTTGTTTCCATTAGACAAACCAATGTTGTTCTTAGTAGGATGACTGCGAAACATTAAATAAGATTGCCACTTCTCTGTTGTGTAATATTTATAATGACAACTGGGTACAGAAATGTGAATGTTGCGACTATCTTGCTACTAAGCTATTATATGTACTACTTGCAAACTTTAATATTCAACACCTTACGTAAACCATTCTGTCATTTCCACAAACGAAGAACCCAACATTTGTAAGATATATTTAAAAATATAATTTTGAATGCAAACTATTTCAAACTCCTCCTAATATTTTCTCATCAACAACTTCTGCTTTTTGAAATCTTCGATAGTTGTTCATTTGTCCCTATCAAATACATTTAGCTGTGGATTAATAACATGTTTTGAAATAAACTTTATTTTAGGAAGTCATTTTTGTTGTTAAATCGGGAACTGTTCAGCTTTTGAACACGATTTGGCTGTATATTTCATAGCCAAAAGATGTATATTTGTTGAAGAAAACGCGAAAAGTTACAAGATATCTTCACACAAGTATCGCGCATGCAGATATTATTACATCATAGGTCATTTTAATACATTTCTGCGGCTATGGTTGGACTCCATTGCAATTTTATTATTATACTATACAAATTATTTTGTTTACTTTATTCACAATGTATTTGTAGCAAATTTTTTTGTCTAAATGTTCGAAAATAACTTTACTATGATGTAATATCTTATCATAATTTACAAATTAGTTACAGCTCTTGCGCTAGCATGATACTTACTACCATAATTTGACATTTTGATTGTACTTCCAAGCTTTGTAAGAGTTTCCATTAGTAGGAATCGATTTCGATATGTAGGAAGATACAAAATTTCACTAAAAAATCGTTTAGATTCTAATATGTAATATATCATAAATACATCATTTGTATTTTGTTTTTAGGGTGGAGCGACCTCTTTGTGTTATATGTTATCCTGTTTATTTGTAGACAGATTAGTGCCGTTTTAAGCGACTAAAATTGGTTCGTAACAATGAGAAGCGAATTGATTTTTAACACTAATAAATCACAAAAGTCAAAGAACATAATTGTTCAAAATATTTTAACTGAATGCAATGTGATACGAGTTCGCTGGATCCTTGCTAATCGTGTAAAAGTTACTTCAGAGGAAAGCAAAATTCATCAAAAGTGAACACTAAGACAGCGTAGGCAATGACTGTTTAACTACCATTGTGTTTAATTTTCCAATTCGTTTTAATCTTTTCCGGAGAGTTAGAAATTTAAACTATAAATATTAAATTTTCAATAAATAAACACTTGAAAGTTCATTATTTAGATGTTATACACTATGATTTATTACGAGGTTTTTCTATTGATTGTAACACGGATGAACGTTTTCGGATTTGGTACTATCTCCAAAATATATTCACAAATACAGATTGTGAACTAGATACATAAAATGTTTCAAATTGCCTGACAAAATTATCATACACATATGACATACATGTATCATGATGGAAATAGCATTAATTTGCAGATTAATTTTCATTCTTAATCAAGCTGAAATGGCATTTGATATTCATTGGTTTAGACTTGTATCGATTAGACAAACCAATGTTGTTCTTAGTAGGATGACTGCGAAACATTAAATAAGATTGTCAATTCTCTGTTGTGTAATATTTATAATGACAACTGGGTACAGAAATATGAATGTTGCGACTATCTTGCTACTAAGCAATTATATGTACTACTTGCAAACTTTAACATTCAACACCTTACGTAAACCATTCTGTCATTTCCACAAACGAAGAGCCCAACAATTGTAAGATATATTTAAAAATATAATTTTGAATGCGAAAACAATTTCAAACTCTTCCTAACATTTTCTCATCAACTATTTCTGCTTTTTGAAATCTTCGATAGTTGTTCATTTGTCGCTATCAAATTTATTTTGCTGAGGGTGAAAAACATGTTTTGAAATAAACTCTACTTTAGGTGGTCATCTTTGCCTTTCAATCGGGAACTGTTCAGCTTTTGAACACGATTTGGCTGTATATTTCATAGCAAAAGATGTATATTTGTTGAAGAAAACGCGAAAAGGTACAACATTTCTTCACAAGAATCTCGCGCATGCAGATAATATTACATCATAGGCCATTTTAATACATTTCTGTGGCTATGGTTTGGACTCCATTGTATTTTATTTATTAAACTATACAAAGTATTTTCTTTATTCGATTCACATTGTATTTGTAGCAAATTGTTTTGTCTAAATGTTCGAAAATAACTTTACTATGATGTAATATCTTATCATAATTTACAAATTAGTTACAACTGTTGCGCTAGCATGATACTTACTACCATACTTTGACATTTTGATTGAACTTCCAAGCTTTCTAAGAGTTTCCATTAGTAGGAGACGGTTTCGATATGTAGGAAGATACAAAAATACACTAAAGATTCCTTTAGATTCTAATATGTAATATATCATAATTAGATCAACAGTTTTGTATTTACGGTAGCGCGACCTCTTTGTGTTTTACGTTATCCTTTTATTTGTAGACAAATTAGTGCCGTTGCTTGGCGACTAACAATTGGTTCGTAACAATGAGAAGCGAAATGATTTTTAACACTAATAAATCACAAAAGTCAAAGAATATAATTGTTCAAAATATTTTAACTCTGAATGCAATGTGATACGAGTTCGCTCGATCCTTGCTAATCGTGTAAAAGTTACTTCAAGAGAAAAGGCAAATTCACCAAAAGCAAACACTAAACTAGCGTAGGCAATGACTGTTTAACTACCATGGTATTTAATTTTTCAATTCGTTTTATTCTTTTCCGGAGAGTTAGAAATTACCTTATAAATAATTAATTTTCAATAAATAAACACTTGAAAGTTAATTCTTTAGATGTTATACACTATCATTAATTACGAGGTTTTTATATTGATTAAAACACGGATGAAGGTTTTCTTATTTGGTACTATCTCCAAAATATATTCACAAATACAGACTGTGAAATAGATACATAAAATGTTTCACATTGCCTGACAAAATTATCATACACATATGACATACATGTATCATGATGGAAATAGCATTAATTTGCAGATTAATTTTCATTCTTAATCAAGCTGAAATGGCATTTGATATTCATTGGTTTAGACTTGTATCGATTAGACAAACCAATGTTGTTCTTAGTAGGATCACTGCGAAACAAAATAAGATTGCCACTTCTCTGTTGTGTAATATTTATAATGACAACTGGGTACAGAAATGTGAATGTTGCGACTATCTTTCTACTCAGCAATTATATGTACTACTTGCAAACTTTAACATTCAACACCCTATGAAAAACATTCTGTCATTTCTATAAACGAAGAGCCCAACAATTGTAAGATATATTTAAAAATATAATTTTGAATGCGAAAACAATTTCAAACTCTTCCTAACATTTTCTCATCAACAACTTCAACTTTTTGAAATCTTCGATAGTTGTTCGTTTGTTGCTATCAAATTTATTTAGGTGTGGATTAATAACATGTTTTGAAATAAACTCTACTTTTAGGTGGTTATCTCTGTTGTTCAATCGGGAAATGTTCAGCTTTTGAACACGATTTGGCTGTATATTTCATTGCCAAAAGATGTATATTTGTTGAAGAAAACGCGAAAAGATACATTTCTTCACACGAATCTCGCACATGCAGATGTTATTACATCATAGGCCATTTTAATACATTTCTGTGGCTATGGTTTGGACTCCATTGTATTTTATTTATTAAACTATACAAAGTATTTTGTTCATTCGATTCACATTGTATTTGTAGTAAATTGTTTTTTCGAAATGTAAGAAAATAACTTTACTATGATGTAATATCTTATCATAATTTACAAATTGGTTACATCTGTTGCGCTAGCATGATACTTACTACCATACTTTGACATTTTGTTTGTACTTCCAAGCTTTCTAAGAGTTTCTATTAGTAGAAGACGGTTTCGATATGTAGGAAGATACAAAAATACACTAAAGATTTCTTTAGATTCTAATATATAATATATCATAATTAGATCAACAGTTTTGTATTTACGGTAGAGCGACCTCTTTGTGTTTTATGTTATCCTGTTTATTTGTAGACAAATTAGTGCCGTTGCTTGGCGACTAACAATTTGTTCGTAACAATCAGAAGCCAATTGATTTTTAACACTAATAAATCACAAAAGTCAAAGAATATAATTGTTCAGAATATTTTAACTCTGAATGCAATGTAATACGAGTTCGCTCGATCCTTGTTAATCGTGTAAATGTTACTTCAAGAGAAAAGCCAAATTCACCAAAAG
>JAGDQP010017859.1:0-37695 GCA_022664845.1 Lepisma saccharinum | reverse complement strand
TTGTATATATTCAAAGTTGAAAGGAGTGAAGATCTTTGTTGGTACAACTCCATGGATGCAATGTATCTTTCACCCATAAGATTAAGCGGATTCTGTCCTTGCATTCGGAATCTGTCATCATTTTCTTGTAAGTCGTAAGAAATTTATGCAGTATATCAATAGAATCAGTGTGGGATTCAGTAAATTTCTGGTATATCTGATCACAAACCAAGGGAGTTGTTAATACATCAACCATGCGAAGTAGAATAATTTCCTTGCTTAAGTCTACACACTCGTGGTCAAAGTCAAAGGAAATATCGTGAAAACACTCATCACAAATTATACTAAAGCAAGGTGTCCATTCTTCAAGACTTGACAGCACACAGTCGACACCCACCTCGGCAAATGTACACTCACAATGAGCCATTGTTTCCTGATTCAGTTGCAGCAGACTAAGTCGCAATCGAATCGTCATGGCAATTTATTGACTTCATCAGCCAATCAGATTATTTAAATTCAAATGACATCATTACCTAGTATGCTAGTATTTGTTTGCTTAGTTCTTGTTACAACTCTACAAAAAATGATATTTTATTCATAGAGCCTACTTGAGCACGAGACGAGTGTATTAACACTTTTAAAAGTTTTGTAGTCACTAAGTTCAGCTTTGGATACTCCTTTTGCAGTTCGTATCCTGTGAGATATGCAACCTAACAATACTAGTAAGATACTTTGCTTTTGGAAATGTACTCTAACATCCGAGCATATCAGACAATAAGAAAACTATGTGATATCATTTTATTAAAATAATCCATGGTTGGCAACACTTAAAAGTTTGGTATAAGTTGGCAACTCTTGTTGTCGTTGTTGAATTACTATACAAATGGCAAAGAATAACTTATTAAATTATTTTAAGATGGAAACACTGTTAAGTGTAAGATGACAACACTGCTTGTTCAGCAATGCCAGCTGGCTGTGATATTCTTTCACAGACTCTTTCCCCCACCTGTCTCCTACTCTTCCTGTTTCAAGTAAACATATGGTTGCAGGCTGTGAAAGCAAGGCATGGACTTCCGGTGTGCAGTGCTAGTTTCTTAGTGTGTGTGTTTGTGTGTGTTTCTGACGGGGTTCTGCAAAAGTTGGCATGTGCGGGGAATGTCCTTGCATCTGGCGATAACATTCATCGGTCAAGTCCCGTAAACTTAGGAAATATTCTTTCATTATACTACCTAAGA
Organism: Lepisma saccharinum; assembly: GCA_022664845.1. NCBI lineage: Eukaryota > Metazoa > Arthropoda > Insecta > Zygentoma > Lepismatidae > Lepisma > Lepisma saccharinum. The sequence continues at coordinate 36,481 of JAGDQP010017859.1, read as the reverse complement.
TTCTGCCAGGGAAATATATAAAAGTAAGTAATTATAATTTCTCAATACCCATCTATTTGCCTTTTATCTACCTTACAAAACACTATATACAAAGGCTATGCCCCAGTTTAATTCATTAATATATTCAATACAAGTCAGCTACATGGTCTCAGGAAAGGTAGTTTTATCAATCCGTGTCGTATAAGGAGAGAGTACATTGTAATTCTAAGATGTTAATCACTTGAATTGACACAACAAGCAGTCCAATAGACCTCATTTTCTTCTTATATTATGAGTAAATGTGGTTTCAAACACTCTTTTTGGCTATAATCAGCTCTTTCTAGCTTTCATTTAATTCAAAGTAGTGCAAATGCTGTTTATCTTCTTAACCAAACAGTCTTTTCTGCCATAATGTACATGCAAAATCGTTATATACTCTTAAAAATACAACTGAAAGAGTAGATGGTATCTAAAAATCATGTTCAAGCTACTTCAAATGTGAATTTTCTCCCTATATATTGTTCGGTATTATATAAATCCATGCTTTTCACCTTCAAATACACGTTCAACCTAGTTTCAATGACGGTTTTCTTGTTACGTATTGACTACATGTGGTTCTTAGGACTTCTCTTTGTATTAATAAAGCGCGTAATATGGGCAATTTTGATTTACCAGAGTTGATTTCTCAATTAATATGCAAACTGTATAAGTAAAATAATGTCTACACTCCATTCTGAACAGTCCCTCAGGCGAGAAAATCGAAACAATGAGTCCTTCGTACCATATTTTTCGTGAAGATATGGTTTGTTTCTCTACTATTCGTGTTGAAATTCCTATTTCAATGTTGTATATTAACAAAATTGTATTGCACATGATCAAATTCGGGTAATCATCCATCTTAGTGGCGCCATTTTCATATTCAAGAACTTGTTTTGTAACAACTAACCTCTAATACGGCGTTATTCTCGTATTTTCAGGTTTCAAAAGTATCTTAAAGACTAGTTTTCTGCTTAAAATCATGTTTGAATATCTCTTTCATAGTGCTTACCGATAAATAAGAGGACTTCATTCTCTAAGTTTCACATCAAATAGTCCTTTTCGTGTTTAATTGAACCTCTTTCTACTTCAAATGTCACTTTTCTCCCTATATATTGACTGGAAGAACTCTCTTCCTGATAACAAACACCGAAATAGTTGTAATTTCATCTGAGAAGTCGGCTTTAGGCACATATAATCATGTTTGTGCTATAGATTACCACTAAATAATTCTTTCCAGGGGTAAAATACAGTGTAAGAGTCATTTCTAGTTACATTATCTGTTAAATAAGTTCTCCAAAGTGATAGTTTGAAGTTTAATTCATTCTTTTCCTATTTCAAAAGAGGTCTTTTCTCCTAAAAACGCCAATGAATACCTACGTGAAGCAGGAAATAGCCTTCAAAACAGTTGCTAATCGAGTAAGTTCTACTTAAACATGCGTGACTGAAGACGTATTATATAGGTTTCCATTGCAAAAAACAATAAACACTTTGTATTAGGTTAAAATCAGATTTCAAATATGGTCCAGATGCGTCTCGTATGCTATTCAAAGGAATAATCAGCCTGTATTAACGTAGAATATCTTAAAAGTAGCGTCTATAATTCTGTTACATAGTTTTTGCATGTCCTCTGAGACAATATATATCTAATATTTCAACTTAAAATAGATTTCTACACATACAGTACAGTTCTTTGTACACTTTCGGTACGCTAAGTAGCTCACAAATAGCAATATTGTAGTAATTTCAACTTTAAAAGTCTTAAGAAACATCTCAAAAGTAAAATATTAGGAAAACTTTTGCTTACAAATACATTAATCACATATCATACAGTTCTTTGTGCACAATAAGTGCACTTCTAGTGTCCAAATTATTCCAAAATTGGTACTAGTGCAGTAATTCGGTTTATATTAACTCAAGTCGCATTGTTCTGCATGTAAAATATGTATATTTCATCGTCTCAGGACTTCAAATCATTCATTTATACAAATAGAGGTGTGAAAACAAGCAAGACACAGTTCTTATGCAGAATAATCATATTTCTGGAGTAGAAATTATTCATAAAAGATGATAGTATTATAGCAAATAGATGTATTCACATTATGTATACATATTTTTTATATAAAGCTATCGTTAGATAGATTATCTTTGAATATTTATCCTAACTATGAAATATATTTCGTATGAAACCTCACCGTTTCTTCTACTTAAATATTCAGGAAGAGTTCGTATAAAAATCACGCATTTTTCTTACCATCTAGTTGAAACAACAACAGAAAAGGTTTTCACTCCTCGAGTCTTCTCTGACACTGCGAAAATTGAAACGATATTTGACACGAGCCACAACAGATGCCTTGATCTCTTATGTGAAAACAATTAATGTCTGGGCAGACACACTTCTCTTCTCCACCCTTTCCAGTCGGCACAACCAAACTTCCGCTTCTCACGGTCGTAAACCTTCACGTTCCTCTGTTAGGTCAAGGGGTTGAACCTTGGCCCTAAAGGTGAACTCCGTAATGTCCAAAACATGTCAGTTTTGTCAAAATAATGGCCTACATACATCAATATTGCACCAGGTGTTTGAATTTTGGTGGGAGCGACTGCGACCGTTTTAAACACCACTACTGTTTGATGATTAATTACATGATTGAAGGGAAGGGAGGAAGGTGACAAATGTCTCTTCTCAAAATTTCAAAACAGAAGAAGGAAAAAGTAAGGAAAGAAGTTTTCACTATATCTTCCGGTTGCTTTGACAAATTAGCTTGTGTACAGACGAATCATTGCGAGAAGCATGATCCAAACACTGGCTAGCGTTTTTGACTTCAAGACGATACTTCAGGAGGCAACCGTAGTTCGAGTCTTGCTAAGTCGCTTCCGTCCAATCATTTCGACATATCTAGCGTATGTCTTCTTGATTTGTTATCGAATTCATCTTACGACAGGATAAGACAACAATATTAATTTCTAATGAGTGCTCGCTATAGGGTGCTCATAAAATAATTGACATTTATCTGAATTATAAAATAAAAATTAAATACAAGTAATTGCATGATTAAAACAATGAAAATATAAGATGTTGAAGGCAATATGTACATCAAATGACTGAAAACTTGATAGGAAATTGATTATTGACTATTTCATGTTTGATACTATTAACTAATGCATAGAGTATACACTGTATGGACAAAAAGGTGGTACCATATTGAACCTTAATTATTTATCATATTATTATCGTATTGATGCAATTAAACACAGTTAATAAATCGCTATTACTAAACATTTAAGGTATTCAGTCTATAAACATATCAATTTCATGTATTACTACACCATCCTTCTACCGCATGTTGTACAGACTCCTAAAAATGGCAGAGGACGCAAATTCAAACATGGTGTATAAAAATCCTAAGGGGGGAGGCCATAGCCGCTACTACCCCCCCCAGGATATTGTAATTATTCCCGTAGTATAATTTAAGGTAAAAATACTAATTTCTGGAACATTTGATGTAACGTAGACGGTAAACGTTTACAGAAAAGCCTTCTTTAAGAAAATTGGATTAACGCAGTCAACGCATGTAACGCACACAATGCAAGCGGGGATGAAAAGGCGCCCTAAGAAAATCCTGAGAAATCCCCTAGTATACTACTTATGCAGAATATTTTATATAAATTATGATCTTTTTCTTTCGAGACAAATATTAATGTGTGTGCGTGAGTGCGATAAACGTAGATATGAGTATGTTTTGTTCCAAACGGTCATAATACCTAACTTTGGAGAGTGTTGATTTCGTTTTCGGGAGGTCTTTGGTTTGGTACCAGCGTCTGACTGTCCTGACTTAGGTTTTCCCAGTGTTTCCCAGGCATGTACCGGAATGGTACCTTTAATTTAGGACCTGGTCGACTCCCTGCCGCATTTCACAAAACCTTATCTCGGAGTGATCCATAGGTGCCTAAAAGCTATAAATAAGATGCAAACCCAACGAGTATAATATAACCCTGTCGCTCTGTTAATCGGCATATTGTTTCTTAATGTCGTGTGGATGGATCGACATGGAGATCGAGATGGATGGAGTGGCCGTAATTCAGTAGCTATAGCGTGGGGTTAGCAATCGAAAGGTTCTAGTATGGCCATCAATCCTGACTGAGGTAGTACCGGACCATTTTCCTCATGACACGAATAAACTAATGTTTATAATAATCCGCAGAGATAGAATAAACACACACACTCACATAATGACAGAGAGTATGTGTAGGAATGAGTAAGAAAGAAAGAAAGAAAGAGAAAAAAGAATTGACTAAAGAAAGAAAGAAAGAGAAGAAAGAATTGACTAAGTCATGGAAAGAAAGACAAAGATAGAGAAATATCAATGAAAATACTGAAACTAGATTGATTTATTCTTATCCTAAAGAACAAACGCAAACACACGGTTTACTTTCTGATTCTAGCAAGTGATGCTTGTTCCCTCTCCAGCCCAAGAAGAATATCTGATTAAGTTCTGCAAATAGTTGAAGCTATCATTTTAGTCGAAAAAACACGGTGCTGACTGGGGATCGAATCCGGGCCGTACGATTGAAAGGTCATGACGGATCCACTGCACCACACATTTCACTTCTGAAAATCTACGCAACACATGTTACATTCTGCGTTAAGGAAGTACAAAAAACTGGACGATTCAGTTCAATGACTTCTTGGGATTTACACTGTTAACACACAGATACTTTACTTTGCATCTTCCAACCGATACTCGTTAATCGTCGTCATCATCTAACACTCCCAAACTTTATTTTTTTTTGCAGTGAAAAATCGATAGAAACAGTGCGAAACTCCACTTACATCCCAATGTTGACTGTACACACCCCAAACTGTAAGTTCTGGCAGAATCCCTGAGTACCCCAGTAGCACACATACGTTGAAAATACGTGGTTAAACGTTAGTACAGAAACTTTATTTTAACGTTGTAAATGTACTGAAATGTCCGCCTGTTCAACGGTTTATTCGATGTTGAATAATGGTTGAGAAGAAAGAAGTCGAAATCAAGAAACGGACGATGAAGAAACTGGTTCTGTTTGCCAAAACAGGGCATTTGATTCATGACAGCAATAATTGGGGGGAGGATTATTGTTTGGTTGTTTTGGTTATTTCATTTGAGGTTAATGTATATAGTTACTTAAATGAATAATACTAATATGCCGCTTAGGAATACTAGGAAAAGTACGTAGGAAAAGCATGGGGATTCTGGGATTGTGACAATTATTAGTGATGTAATAGTTGTGTTAATTTTTAGGGTAAGTCCTATTGATAAGGGATGAGTTAGTTTTGTAAAGAGGAGGGTTAATAATATTAGAATTAGTAGTAAAAGTATTGTTAATTTAATATTGTCAAGAGGTAGTTTAATAAAAATATTAGTTTTGGGGACTGAAGGTAAGTGTCAATATTTTCTCTTGGTGCTTAAAGGGTAAAATAGGCCCATTTATGATTTACAAAACCATTATTTTTATTAAATTATGAAAGCTTATGTCAATATTAATTTATCCTACTTGTTCTCTTTTACTTGTTACTATAAGTGTTTGATGTTTTGTTTCTCAGCGAAAGGATTTATTAATAATTCTCCTTAGTTTGGAAATAATTGTTTTGAGTATATTTTAGATGCTTTTCTTAAGTCTGAGTGAATTTTATAGCGAAATTTCCTTTAGACTTTTGTTTTTGACCTTTTGTGCTTGCGAAGGTAGTCTGGGTTTGTCTATCTTGATCTCTATTGTTCGTAGTCATGGTAATGATTATTTAGGATCATTGGTTGTATTACAATTCTAAAATATTTATTATTTATGATGTTTTAATCCCCTTAGAATTTATAGGAAAAATATGATGAGTTGTTCAGAATTTTTAATTTGTTATTTTTTTATAGTTAATTATCAATAACTGCGTGAGACTGCATCCCTGGTGTTTGGGATATAATTTTTGGTTTGACACTCTATCTTACTATTTAGTGTCGTTGACTGTGTGAATTATTCTTTTGATAATTATGGTAGTGAAAGAATTCTATCTTCTTCTTTTTATAGTGTTGGTTTTATTGGGTTAGTTTTAATATTACTTTTTTGTTTTGTTTGAGCTTTATTTTCTCTAACCTTTTTATGTTTTACTTGTTTTTTGAGGGGTCTTTCATTCCAACTTTGTTTTTAATTTTTGATTGGGGCTATCAACCCGTGCGAATACAGGCCGGGCTTTTTTATTTGTTGTTATACACCTTGTTAGCTTCTTTGCCTTTACTTGTAGGTGTTGTGTATTTGGAAGGATTCCGGGGGTCTTGTTTTCTGTAACTTGTGGTTCGTTAATTTTGATATTTATTAGATTGTTTATGGTATGGTGCAATGGTTTTGGCATTTCTGTTTAAAATGCCAATATTTTAGTTCATTTATGGTTACCTAGGGCGCATGTGGAGGCTCCTGTCAGTGGTATATAATTCTTGCGGGAGTCCTACTGAAATTAGGAGGATATGGTTTATTGTGCATTTATTCTTATTTGAAAATGATTGCTATTAAGTTAAATTTATTGTGATTTGGAATTAGAATGATTGGAGTTTGAGCTGTTAGTTTAATCTGTCTACGTCAATTGAATGTTAAATCTTTAATTGCTTATTCTTCTGTTGCTCATATGGAGTTAGTGTTGATGGGTATTATAACTATAGGTGTATGAGGATTTAAGGGGGCTTTAGTTTTAGTAATTGGTCATTGGTTATGATCTTCTGGTTTATTTTGTTTGGTTAATATTTCTAATGAATGTTTAGGAAGTTGAAATATACTTATTAATAGGGGATATTATCTTTTATAACTAGTACAACTCTTTGATTATTTTTATTTAGTATTATTAATATGGCGGCTCCTTCTACATTAAATTTATTAGGAAAAATTAGTTTATTAAATGGTGTTCTTGGGTGGTCTTTTTAAAGTATGATTGGAGTTGGTTTAATGTCATTTTTAGAGCTGCCTATTTAATCCTTTTTGTTGGGCCAAGCTTTCTATGGTTTAAAATTTAATTGATTAGTGTCACTTAGGTAATTTAGTTAAAATTTTGATTTGTGGTTGTGAGGAAGTTCTATAATAATGACCCCTTAGTCGTGGTGTGAACATATCCTATTTGTGTTGTTTCTTTTGTGTTTCTTTTTATTTATCTTTTTTTTACTTGGAGTTAACTTACAGACATTTTATGTTAATATTTTTATTGAGTGGGAAATTATTAGAGTCAATGGAAGTTCTGTTATTATGACTGTTTTACTAGATTGGATGTCTTTAATTTTTATAAAATTTGTGTTATATATTTCTAGTATAGTTATTTATTATAGAGGGCAATATGTGTCTAGTGATTTTTATATTAATCGTTTTATTTTTAGTACTTATATTTGTTTTGTCAATAATATTATTAATTATTTCCCCTAATATTATTAGCATCCTATTAGAGTGAGACGGGCTTGGCTTAGTATCTTATTGTTTAGTTATTTACTATCAAAATACACGGTCTTATCATGCTGGTATGTTAACTCCTTTATCTAATCAAATCGGAGATGTTTGCATCTTGCTTGCAATTGCTTGAATAATAAATTATGGAAGTTGAAATTATATATTTTATTTAATAGATTTAATGAGAGGGAATGAGATATTAGTTATTGTTACTCTTATTGTGTTGGCTGGAATAACAAGAAAAGCTCAAATTCCTTTTTCGGCTTGACTGCCGGCGGCTATGGCTGCACCTACGCCTGTCTCTGCGTTGGCTCATTCTTCTACTTTGGTGACTGCAGGCGTATATATATTTTAATTCGTTTTAGTGATGTTTTTAGTTTAGTTAAGAATTTGGTTTGTGGTGCTGAGGAGGGTCTATAATAATGACCCCTGAGTCGTGGTGTGAACATATCCTATTTGTGTTTATTTTTTTTTAGTTTATAGATTTGCGGGGCGAGTATTATTACTTCTTTTTGGTTTAACTATATTCATAGCTGGAGTGGGGGCTAATTATGAATATAATTTAAGGGAAATTATTGCTTTATCGACTTTAAGTCAGTTAGGTTCAATGATAGTAATTTTATTAATAGGATGTTTTATATTGTTTTTTTTTCATTTGTTAACGCACGCTCTTTTTAAAGCTTTATTTCAAATGTTATTAACTTTATCTTGTGTTTCAAATGTTATTAACTTTATCTTGTTTAAATACAGCTAATTTAACTCTTTGATGTACTCCTTTTTTGGCTGGATTTTATTCTGAGGTTTTAAGAAATGGGAACTTTCTTAAATCCTCATCTTATTGTTCCCATCTTAGAAATGGGAACAATAATGTGAATTGATTTAATTAGATTTTTTAATATTTTTTCTACTGGGTTAACTGTGTGTTATTGTATTCGTTTGAGATACTATCTAACTGGAGTAGGGTCTGCTGTGGGTAATTGTCATGGAGTGGGGGATAAGGACAATTGAGTTATACTTGAGGAATGTTAGGCCTCACTGAGGCCCCTGTTTTAGGTGGGAGAATTATGAGTTGATTATTATTTCCTTGTCCTTCTGTAGTCGTATTGCCGCTGCCCCTTAAAATGGGAGCTTTAATTGTTAGTTTCGTAGGTGCTTGAGTCGGGATACTACTAGGAAGTTATCAGATGGGAATGGGTCAGGTAGCTTAAGGCGAGACTTACTTTTTTATAACTATAATGGGTTCTATAATTATGATTTTTACCTTATTTATCTACTAATTATTGTATTCGGTTTCCACTTTACGCTGGGAGGGGGGTATGCTAAGGTTATTGATCAAGGTTGAAGTGAGACATTAGGTGCGCAGGGGGTCTATAATTATATAGCAGGCGGTTCAACCCTAGTAACTAAAACGCAGTTTAATGAGTTTAAGTTATATTTATTTTTTCATTTATTTTAGTTATATTTTTAACAATTACAATTTTCTTCTTTATTTAAATGGCTTATATTTAAAGCGTAGCATTGAAGATGCTAAAAAGAATAATTGGTTCTTCAAGTGTACTCCCTGAGAAGTTTTCTCATTACTACCTTGAAAAAGTAGTGAAATTGTTATACTAAGGGGGTTGTTAAATTAAAGAGGTAATAACGGGATTTAACAGCTAAAGATAAAAGTTAGCGGCTTTTTCTTGTTTTGTTGACTACTTACCTTCTTAGCCGGGGTGGTTATTTTAAAATTTCCCATTTTTGTTATTAACAGTAACATGCCTCTAATTTGGCTTCAACTAATAAACAAGGATTATATAAGAGCCATCTAAGTTCAGGTCGAAACTTAGTGCAATCTAATTTTGCTTCTTGTTTAGTTAAGATAAGTTGATGGACAACACCTTTTGGATGCAAACCAAATATTATGGTCAACTATTATCCTATGAAGTTCATTCTAGTGACCCTTGGTTTCATTCATGGTATAGGCCGATGTGTAGAATTAGGAGAAAGATTACTGTTACGGCAGTTCAAGGTATTATTGCGGAGGTGGTTAGTGTAGTGGCGGGGAGAAGTAAAACAATTTCGACATCAAAAATGAGAAAAATTACTGCGATTAAGAGGAAGCGAATTGAGAATGGGAGGCGGGCGGACGATTTAGGGTCAAAACCGCAATCAAACGGGATCTGTTTTCTCGGTCAATGATTTTTTTTATAGCAGGAAGGCTAGAGATATTATGACAAATGTAATTATTATTGTGATTAGAGGAGCGGTTAGAATTATATCTATTTCATTTTATATGAATTTTCTAATTGGAAGTCAGATGTATTATTTATACTAAATAGATGAATTAACCTCCTCATCAACAAACGGAAATATAGAGAAATAGTACTACATCTACAAAATGTCAATATCACGCTGCTGCCTCAAGTCCAAAATAGTGATTAGGAGAGAAATCGTATATTATATGACGAATTAGTGATACTATTAGCAATGAGAAGACAATAATTATGTGTAGACCGTGGAATCCTGTTGCTATAAAGAAAGTGCAACTATAGGCGGCATCTGAAATTGTAAATGGTGCCTCATAGTATTCGAAGGCTGGAAGGGCTGTGAAATATAGGTCTAGGCAGACGGTTAAGATTAGAGCTTGAGCATTTTGTGTATGATATGATGATGAGTCATGATAATGTGTATGAAGTCTATGATGAGCTCGTTACTGTAACTCCTGATGCTAGTAGAATTGCAGTATTAAGGAGGGGACTTGTATAAGGTTGAAGGGTTGAATTCCTATTGGTGGTCATATTATCCCAATTTCTACTGAGGGGGCTCAGTAGAAATTGGGAAGAAAGCTCAAGAGAATGAAATGAAAAAAATACTTCTGATACGATGAATAGGATTATTCCTCACCGAAGTCTAGTGGTGACTTGGATTGTGTATAGTCCTTGTAAAGTACTCTCTCTGGGAATATGTCGTCATCATTGAATTATTGTTAATCTAATAATTAATAGACCTATAAAAATAAGTCTGGGTAAAATTGATGAAATCATTTCGTTAGTCCTGTTGTAGTAATTAATGCCCCTAAGGCTCTTGTAAGATGTAATGGGCATTGATCTACTAGGTGGTATGGGTGATTTTGGGGTGCTGACATATGTAACTTCACTTGAGTATAGGGTTGTTAGTACTTCCAAATACATAGGATTGAATAATTGCTACTGCGGATTAATAATAAAATTTTTCTAACCATTATTAATGATAGGAGGGACATAGCTAGACTGGAGCCTGTTCTTCCTAGAAGAGTTAATAAAAGGTGCCCAGCTACCATATTTGCTATTAATTGCACTGGTAAAGTGCCTGGCCGGATAATATTTCTGGTAACTTCAATACATACCATAAAGGATATTAGAGGTCCTGGGGTCCCTGCAGGAAGGAGATGGGCGAACATGTGTTGGGTGTGATTAATTCAACCTTATAATATAAAGTTTAATCATAACGGGAGGGCAAGAGTTAATGTAAATGCTAAGTCGCTAGATCTCGTAAAAATTTAATGGAAGAGGCCTATAAAGATATTGAATATAAAAAATGTAAATAGGATAATAAAGAGAAATGTTATTCCTTTGTGAGTATTTCTAGGTCCTAGGATTGTTTTAAATTCATTTTGTAGAGTTATTGTTAGCATATTTCATATAATTGTTGTTCGTGATGGTAAAAATCAAAATGATGCCGGGATAATTAATAGGCCTAAAAAGGTACTAAGTCAATTAATTGGTAGAGATATTACTTATGAAGTTGAGTCAAATACTAAGAATAGATTGGTTATCATTTTCAAGTTAAGTAAAGTGTGTTAATCTTTTTTTGGTTTCTGTCTAATTGAATTGGAGATATATTAAAGTATATAGTTGAGGTAAAAATTAGGTAGGTGACTGAGAAAAAAGTTAAATAGAAATAGCCATTTTAATGGAGATATTTGTGGGATTAAAAAGTACCATAAATTATGGTAATTTGGCTGTGACAAGGCCATGTTATAATAATTTAACTAACTTTTCATTAGGAGTAATTGTTATTTTACTATGTTTTGGTTTAAGAGACCTTTGCTTACTTTCAGCCACCTAATAAACCTACTTGAATTATACTTGATATTCAGTTAATAAATTGTTGGTGTGGGCAGGTGATTAGGGCTCTATAACGATTGCTATGAACCTATGATTTGCACCGCAGATTTCGGAGCATTGCCCAAAGAATAGGGCAATTCGTTTTGCATCATTCCTACTTGATTTAGGCGGCCGGGGGTTGCATCTGATTTAGCTGGTATAGCTCATGAATGGAGAACGTCTGCTGCTGTAATTAATACTCTGTGTTGATTGGTAGGATTACTCGGTTATCTACATCTAGAAGTCGGAAGTTTTTTTTTTATTTCGTTGATTAGAATTATGTATGAGTCAAATTCTGTTGGGGCGAAGTCTGAGTATTCATAACTTCAGTATCATTGATGGCCAATTACTTTTAGTGTTATGGAGGGCTGACTGATTTCATCAATTAAATATAGAAGACGTAAGGATGGTAGGGCGATGAAAATTAATATAATTGCTGGTAGAATAGTTCAGATGGTTTCTAAGGTTTAGCCCTCTAAAAGATGTTGATTGATGAATTTCTTAAATATGATAGAGATTAGCAGGTAGCCTACAAATACTGTAATTATTATAATAATAAGTATGGTGTGGTCGTGGAAGAAGGCTTTTATGTTGTATAGCCGGGGGTCTACCATCTTCAAGGCATAATTGGTTTCAGGTAGCCATTTCTAAGAAAGACGTAGTTGGGTCTTATTTTCGGGGCTTATATCTAATGCACTTATCTGCCATCTTAGATATTAAACAGTTAAAAGCGTAATTTCTGCATAACTTTGTTCGGCCGGGGGTAGATTTTGATATCATTGTAGTGAGGTTAGTTGTTGATCGGGAAATAGGATGGGGCGTGAGCTGGTAAAAGCTTCTCATACAATGAATACTAATATGAGAACTGCAATTAGTGATAAAAGGGACTCTACGCTTCATAGTATGTTTCATGTTATATATGCGTCTGGATAGTCAGAGTATCGTCGAGGTATAGGTCTTAAGCCTAAGAAATGTTGAGGAAAAAATGTTATGTTTACTCCTAAAAATATTATAATAAATTGGATTTTAGTCAGAATGGGATTCAGGAATATGCCTCTAAAAAGAGGGAATAAATTCCTGCTATAATTGCGAATACTTCTTCTATAGAGAGAACATAGTGGAAATGGGCAACGACATAGTAAGTATCGTGAAATACGATGTCCATTGATGAGTTAAATAATATTAATCCTGTTAGGCCGCCTACATTAAATAGGAAAATGAATCCTAGTGCTCAAAGTGTGGGGGGAGAATAGTTGATTTGTGTGCCATGAAGAGTTGTGATTCATCTAAAGACTTTAAAACCTGTTGGGACTGCAATAATTAATGTGGCTGCTGTAAAATAGGCTAGTGTATCTACGTCTACTCCTACTGTGAATATATAATGAGCTCACACAATGAATCCTAGGAACAAAATTGCTAGTATTGCATAAATTATGCCTAAGGCCCCAAATGTTTCCTTTTTGCCTCTTTCTTAGGTAACAATATGAGGAATTATCCCGAACCTTGGTAAAATTAAGATAGAAACTTCTGGGTGACCAACCAATCAGAAGAGGTGTTGATACAGAATGGGGTCTCCTCCCTCGGCTGGATCGAAGAAGGAGGTGTTAAGATTTCGGTCTGTCAATAACATTGTAATAGCCCCTGCTAAGACTGGTAATGATAGTAATAACAAAATAGCTGTGATTATGACGGATCAAACAAATAGTAATACTCGTTCTATTGTTATTCCTGGTATTCGTATATTGATTACAGTTGTAATAAAGTTTACAGCTCCTAAAATTGAGGATACCCCGCGAGATGGAGGGAAAAAATGATTTGATAGATAAACAGATCTCAATGCGTGTGCGATTGCGTTTAATGGGGGGGGAGTAAACAGTTCACCCTGTACCCACACCACTCTCTACAATTCTTCCAGTTTGTTGTGCTATGGTTACGTGTGGCCTTAAAAGAGTTCTAACTTCGACCTCGTAATATCAGCGGATGAGGTCTCAGTCAAATCTCTCTTCTGGGAGCACGACTTATCTGCATTTGGCTCAGAGACAGAATGAGATAACTTGTATATCCTCTGAAGACACAAGAGAATTATATTATTCAATAAATATCCAGCTTACAATTCCTATCGGGCGCCAGCCGAATCTACTACAAATTTGATATTCAAATTAGCCCCAGCTCCCGACTGATATACAATCCGCACGACACATCACATAGAATACCTAATGGGAACCAGATACCTACCTAGCAGATACATAAATTACGGTTAGGCTGCGGTGACGTAGGATACAAACTTAACAGTGCTGTAAATAACATAAATCAAAACAATGCTGCTCAAATTAGAATCAACGTGCTTTATAAAGGTGAGGTCTTAGGATCAAGCTCTTATTGTGAATAATACACAAGATTTTTTCTGAGAGATTTATAGTATTTATTTCTGAAATCCTTGCTTGTTCTAATTTTCTTATCAAATTCATCTAACGAAGATTCTCGAGTGCTCCAATACGTGTCTTTAAACCCACCCAAAAAACATACCGACTCCCCCCAACCATGTGTAGAGCGGTAGTAGCTCTACCAGGATAAACGTCTATCCAAGAGTCGGTAGTAGACTCTTGGCCAAATTGAGAACGGCAATAGTTCTCAGAATTTCCTATAAAAGAAAGCCGGTAATAAGCTCTCTTCGCTTACCTATAAATTTAAATATGGTGCTTTGATCAAATCTGTCTGCTCCCCTTCGGCATGGTTATGAATCTTTGACTCACTTCGTTGAACGCACAGTTTTGGGCAGAGAACTCACATTTTTTTTACAAATGTCCAATCCGACAGCTTCCCTAGCTGTTCCTATCTTATAAAAAAAACAAATCTTTACATCAATTTCTCGAAACAAAACTCAGTCTTGTTTGTAATATGCGTCTAAATAATTTGTACGACCTCTAATATCCTCTCAAGCTCCTACATGTGGGATGGATTGGAGTGAAACATTCTGAATTTAACTTATACCCAAGCAAAGGTCATCGATTCAGTAAAAATCAACTTTAACAAAATACTCAGGGACACGAGAGACTCCAGTAGCCTCCCTTTCTAATTCTCCCAAATTAATTCCCAACATTAAAAGTAAAAAAAATCAGAGAGAACGACCAATAGAATTTCAGAGAAATCCCCTTGCGCTGAACAGATTCATATCACGTTCCGTATCACCTACTTTCGAGGGGGGATTTTTGGAGTGTAAGTTACTAAATTTAAAGATATTCCCGAACAACGTTTTCGATCGGTAAGAATCGACTTTAGCAAAGGACTCAGGGACACGAGAGGCGGCAGTAGCCTCCCTTTCTAATACTCCCAATTTTAATTCCCCTCAAAATTAAATTCTGGCAGAATTCCGGAACAGTCGGGTAGCAAAACTTAGCATGTCCCAACAAATAATACACAAATTATTGAATTCCCGTATTCGCATCAAATCAGAATCCGGACATCACGAAAGAATTAAAACCGAATCAAACGGGAATCGAACCCAGAGCCAGTGAGTCCCTCGAAAATCTTAGCAGAAATGTTCATACTATACCTCTACTGCATGTTCGCCGTATTCTGTCTCCGAGAATTTCCATCACGTCTGCTCACTGGTCTTGAGCAACGGCCGCTGATGCTGCTCGTCCGAAGACAAAATTTACTCTGAGAACTGGAACCTCCCCCACAACCGATTTAAAGCTTATATAGTTCCCTGACGCAAACAGCTCACTGACCTGCTGGTTACCAAAGGAGAGGATACAAAGGTAGCTCAGCCAATAACAAAAAACGGCGTAAAAAATAGCTATTCACTCCCTCAGATTTTTTGGACCATGAAAAAATAAAGAAAGAATATAAAGGATCTGGCCGAGGAGAAATCCGCTGGCTCCCTGCTCATTTCGACTTTCTCCTAGTTCACCTGAAAGATACTTTGAGAAGTATATACAAATATTTTAAATGATTACAAAAACTGAGTACATAAGAATTCGAATATAGAGTAACAAAATATTAATATGATTAAACACCTAAATATGTCCCGGCCAGACTTTTCTCTAAAATACCATTTACCTTATTAGCATATATGGATAAAAATATTGTAAAGGGATATGGATCATTAGGTCAGTATGTTGACTACAAAGTAAACAAACAATAAACGTTATATAATGATGACTGCATCCATAAGAAGCAGACGACACCAACACCAAGCGGCAAGAGTTGGAAGTACTAAAGATACGCCCACAAAAAGGGATATACAATTCCAGTCAATCACCTTAGAATCACTTCTTCGCTCCGAAAAGTGGTCACCTCTAACTACCTGGCTTGGACTGGAGTCAGGACTCTCTCCTCACCCCAACTTAAGTTGGTATACCTTTACCTGCTAACTTGGACTGGAGTTAGTATCCTTTCTCTGAACGATCTCCTTTCCTAAAGACCTAAGTTAAAGTATCATTGTAAATAGGTGAACCACTAGTTTATTCATTGCAGAGCCCATGTTCGGGACGCTCATATTATTAACTGTATAGAAAATTGTATATTATATACACCTGTATGTGTAATATTGGAACTTTTATAATAAACTGGTGTCGTTAAAACGTCTATAAATGTTTGTTCTATTTACTAATTAAATAACCACTATAATAAACGATCTTCGGTCATAAGGACTCTACCAGAATTTCTATCGTATATTGTAAAGACAGTGCTATCACGTCATATACGATCCTGTTGCTACGTTACAAAGTAACAACCACAACAATCACCAATACGTGAATCGCCAGATTAATAGCAACAATAAAAGAACATCACGTGGTGGTAGACGCTCGGGTCTATAAAGTAATTACAAGTTCTATTACAACATTACATAGTGATAAACACTCCAGTTATAAAAGTGATTTTTAGAGCAAAATTAAAAACCGGCAAACCAGAAAATATTTTGGAGAATAAACGATAAAGTGTTCAACAGTGTTCCAGTAACAGTTACAAGTGACAAATACCAACATTTCTTGCGAAAATTGAACATTTGGACAAACCACCCAACTTAACTTATTGGACTTACCCCACGAAAAGAATAAAACTCACCCCTGGAAAACTTAATTGGATATTACCAACCCTCAAGAACAGAAGATTGCAGCTCACAAGGAGCATTGGATTTTTCACCAACAGACAATAGCTGGACGGAACCAAGGACAGATCAAAAGGTATGTTTCTGTAAATTGTATTAGGTATAGATCTTTTTATTTCCCAACATAAAGCAGAGTAAATAAAAATATTTATTTAATGAGTAAATGCCTGTGACCCAATCCGGAAAAAGACCGGACGATATACTTCCAGCATAGAAAATTAAATTTGAGGAAGACGAAATGGCAACTAAACCATCATTCAATTTGCCACACCTTACTAAATATTCGGGAACAGTTAACGAAGATCCCGATCGTTTTTTTTATGATCTTTGAACATTTAGCTAACTTGCAAGGGTGGACTAATGAGAAAAAAGTTGAAATACTCCCAATATATTTGCAAGACGTAGCACTTGATCCAATATTTCAATTACAATCTTTGAACCAATTAGCAGCATTAACATACGATCAACTCAAAGAAAAATTGGTCAACCTTAGTCGTCCTCGATTGCCACAATACAAAGCAGAAATGGAAATCAATCTTGTTCAACAATACCCCGAGGAATCAGTGGGTCCTTACTTCTTGCGAAAGTTAAGAGCAATAAGTCATAATCTTCCAAAATGTACGGAAGAAGCTAAAGTGCATTACTTGTCGTCAGGATTACAAAGGAATCTTCTCAAGAAGATTGCATTCGAAACCTATCAAACAGTACAGGAACTGCAAGCAAAACTTCAAGCTCTAGAAACATCTCAAGATTTAATGCAAAAAAGACATTATGTGGAAAAAGTTCAGGCTTTCCAAACAATGGAAGAGCTGAGAACTCAAAGCCAGCAAACCCATAATCCTTATAAGAATCCAACTATAAGTCAAAACTTAAGTTTTCATTTGAGAAATCAAAAATTTCCAAATTTGCCTCACCAGCAGTATCCAAGACAACAAATGAATCCTAACCAACAGTATGCAAGCACCCAAACATTACCTCAATGGATAACACAGGAACCCATAATACTATTCTAAAGAGGAACCAGAACCACCCGGAAACGATCTCATATGTCAGACATATCAAAACCTAAACTCCCAAAACAAAATCAATCAATGTAACCAAACCATGCAGCAAACCTCCAATACTTTCATTTTATAGTTCACAACCAAGAATACTGGCCAAATACCTACAAAACATGTAATTGATAACTCTGCCTACCAATATGAAAAATCTCAACCAAATCAACAACCTTGACAAATTAATAACCCTCAACCCAATTTGGAAAGTTTCACAAATAAATTAGCGGAATTGTCGCTTACTATAGCTAGGAATGCATCATATAAACCGCCTTAAAAAAAGAAGGGCAAAAATAATTATAATAAAGGCAAATATAATGACCAAAAATCATATGCCCAAGGCGAAAATAAAAACGAAAATAACAAACAAAACGAAACAAGCGGTACAATTACTGCTTGTTCAGTCTGTTTTAACCCTGGCCATATTTGCTGGCATAATACAAACAAAAAGGAAAAGAGTCAGGGAAACTCGTAAAGTCGCCCGTCTCATCAGCAGGCGAGTGGGCGAATAAAAAGTATACATCATCACAAGCAGATTGGTCCAACCCTATGGATGTTTCTGAACAAACAGAAACAGAAAACGGACATATACTAATTTTGAAACAGATGAGTATCGATCTTTGATAAAGATATGCATAGGCAATAGACCTACAATTTTAGATACAGTTAATTCAATTTCGATCTGGCCAAAGCAAGAACTTCCTAAAAACAGTCTATCAATTCCTTATAAGACTCAGATACGAAGAATAGCTAACAAGGCTATAGAGTTACATGTAGCTTTAATAAAATTCAAAGAGGGGACAACGTATTCTCATTATTTTAGAATAATGGAAAATAGTCATTTATGTCCAATCATCGGACAGGATTCGATAAAGCGCCTCTTAGCTAAAATAGACTTGGAAAGGAATATTGTTTCTTTCTACAAGAGGCCAAGGAAAGCTATTCTTGAAGAGGAAAACAATCAGCAGCAGGACATTACTCCATCCGTCATTATGTCATTAAAACAACGTAATATGGCAAATGTTTACTCAGCGACAAAAACTGTCATCCCAGCAAAATCATATTTCTACATACCAGTAAGATTGAATAAGAACATACAGACAGACTCAGCATTCCTTTATGTTACGCTATTACAGGATTTGAAAGACAAATACAACATACAAGCGTTAACAATGAAAATGCCTGTTGATAATCCAACTATTTTGGTGGTAAATCCAACAACAAATAAAATTACGTTACAAAGAAACTCTCCAATTGCTTGTATTGAAGAATCAATAGAAAAAATTTCTCTTCATATTGAAAAACAGAAAGAAGATGAAGAAAACATATGTAAATATCGTACAAAACAAGAAATCGATGAAATATTAGTATACACTGAAAAACTTTTCGATTTTTCACTATTTCATATAAATCCATAACTCTCTGTGCCAACTAAAAATCAAATTGCTAGATTACTATATGAATTCCGTGACGTGTTTTCATATAATTTATCTGACGTCTCATTTTTTCAAAGGTTATATACATAAGATACGCGTGGACAAGGCAGCGGCTTTTCATGCTAGGTCACCGCCTATACCATTGAATATACGGAAGCAAATTGACATTCAACTTAGTCAATTAGAAAAAGCGGGAATTATACGGAATTCTCATCTCCTCTTCTAGTAGTGCGTAAACCAAATTCACAAGACTTTCGTTTGGTTCTAAATTTAATTAATTTGAACAAATATACAAAGTATCTTGCAAAACCGTTTCCATGCGCAGAAGAAGTCTTGTCTAGTCTAAAAGGAAAGAATTATATTTCAACAATTGAAATCAGCCAAAGTTATTATCAAATATTATTGGATAAAAAGAGCCAAAAATATACTACTTTTGAAGTAAACCAAACAAGAAAAAGCTACAAATTTCAAAGGGCAGAAATGGGTCATAGTACATCCTCATCGGCTTTGACAATAGTAACGAGGAAGTTGCTAGAAGGATTGCCAAACAGAATTACCAGTTTCGCAGATTTCATTGACATAGGATCTTATTCACAAAGCCAACAGCTAGAAGACATACGTTCCTTGTTAATTCGCCTCGGTAAACATGACTTCAGAGCATCGCGAAAGAAGTTACATCTTTTCTACAACTCTCTGCAAGTACTCGGTTTTAAAGTGAGTGCAAATAGTATATCTATTTCACAAAAAATCGCAAAGAAAATACAGAATTATCAAAAACTTCGTACAAAATGGCAGCTTAGAGGTTTCATCGAGCTTTGTTCTTTCATGCGGTCGCATTTGAACAGGTTCACAGACAGGATTGAACCGTTTCAACAATTAGTAACAAAAAGTGCAAATAGTAACAATTCAAATGGGATCAATCATTGGATCCACTCTTTGAGCAAATAAAAACCGACATAATAAATGCACCCTCACTTTCTCATTTTGATCCAGAGGCTCAAATTCGTCTCTACACAGATGCCTCGACCTATGAGGTTGGAGCACTGATTACATGTTACTACCCCGAAAAGAATGAAGGAAAGATAGTGTCATATTGTTCAAGAAGGTTAACGGACACAGGAAAAATATATTCAACACGGGAAAAATATTTATATGCAATATTATATGCTATTCGAAGATTTTCCTTCTACCTTTTGAATCAAAAATTCACTTTATATACAGACAATAAATGCCTTTCAACATTACAAACTGAAGACGATAAGATGGGTTAATTTTCGAGATACCGGATCTTCCTACCTGATTACAGATTCGATGTTAAACACAAGAAAGGTTGAGAGATGCCTGCGGATTTCTTCTCAAGACTGGGAAACACAGAGGAAATCAAGAAAGAAGAAAGAGAACAAGAAGAAAGCAAAGAACAATTAACAGCTAACAGACACAAAGTAACAGACGATGTGAAAACATCAGATGAAGAGCTTGTATTTCGTTCATTCTTCGTTATTTAGAAGATAGTGTACTGGTTACTGAAGAGTTTTTTACCAATGACGAATTGAAAAAGGAACAAAGGAAAGACCCCTGTTACTACAATATAATTGTAGCACTCGAAGGAAGACAGCCAGAAGATGCTACAACAATTCCTGCACTCAAGTACCATTGTTTGAAGAATGGAGTACTTTATCGTACAAGAAAACATCCAGAATTAGGCGAACTACATTTATTATGTATCCCAAAAACTATGATTCAGCAATGGTTTGAAAATTTACACAAATCGGAAATGGCAGGTCACTCTGGGCTAACTAAACTATGCAGGTCAACAATGCTAAAATATTATGTGCCTTCATTGAAACAAACACTAGGATACTATTTAAAGAGATATGACGAATGTCAGATCCTCAAGTCATATCCAAACAAGCCACAAGTTGAACTTTTGCATCATCCTGTAGGCAACATATGTGAGCAATATACATTTGACACTTGACATTTCACATATACATAATTTCAGAAGGTAACGTTAGAAGGTAACGTAGCTGTAGAAAATACGTCAAAACTAGTTATTGCAAAAATAGTGCCGGAAATGTCAGCTTAATCTATAATGGATTTTTTGGAACAAGAAACTATCCTTAGATACGGATGTTTCCATAGTTTATATTTAGATAAACATCCAGTCCATTCAAGCAAAATACTAAGAGACATGCCTATAAAATACGGATTTGAAATAAATTCATTCCAAGCTATTCGCACTCTGGAACAGGCGTCGTCGAGATTACACAAAAGACGATTCAGCAAATTATTAAATTCTATGTCCAGAACGACATGAAATCATGGGGAAAATAATTACCATTTGCCGTATTTTCGATCAATTCTCAAGTTTCAACGAATAGCGGATTTAGTCCACATTTCATCATGTACGGCTTCAATCCAAGAACTATAACAGACATGCGGTACATTAAACATACACTACAAATTTTCCGAGAGAAACTCAACGATATACCCAAGAAAATCGCTAATAAAATCACATATGAGACAAAAGATATTTTACGATGCGAAACGAATGCAAACATCATTCCAGGAAAACGAAAAAGTTTTAGTTTATTATCCATATAGATTCCATCAAACCCCCGAAAAATTTTCATGCAAATTTATTGGACCATGTAGAATAGTACAGAAGAAAAATAACGATCAATTTTTGCTCAGATTTCCTCCAGAATTTCGACAAGAAATTCAACTTATATCACTGGATAGAATCAAGAAGTACTATGACGGAAAAACAGAAGAATAAGATTAGAAACTACAGAAACACATTCAAAAATCCATATTTTTCGTTCAGTATTAGTCACGCCGAAACTACAATTAATAATAATAATATAAATCCATTTACTTATTTTTTATTGTACCAAGATTTTGAAATAGTGACAACAAACTCTAAAACTAGTAACCAGGCATATCGGATAGTTCGAAGTAAAGCATTATACATTACCAGAAAGTTTGGAAACAAACTTTCATTTGCCCCTTCAAACTCTACAAAAATCGATCGATAACCTGGACAGTTTATTGAAGCATGAGAAGAACAACCTTCTCAGTAAATTCCAGGAATTTCATCTACATCCCGCAGTGAACTGGTCTATTATTACAATAGTGATAATATTAATAGTAATAATAACAGGCCTATCTATTGCAGTGTATTGTCTTTTTAAACAATTGAAAAGAAATTCAAATTCATCATAATCAATTTTTGTGTATATTACAGATGATAGCCATAATAACAGTGTGTGACCTCATAATCAGGTTTATCATCATAAATTTCATAATCCTGGTGTACATATTGAGAAGAGTTAACCAACTACAACATTTCCCCTCAACTCACAAAGAAACGCAGCAGCAGAACATACAAATGAAAGAAATCAAGATCTCCCACAACACCCCAGCAACAACTCCAATACACATCAATACCACAATAGTGAATCCACTCCCAGCAACAAGTGCATCGTACCCACCATTAGTGATTTTGTGTACATGATTTAAAAAGCGATTTACGGCGAAAAATGTCAGTGCAACAAAAGAGCAAAAGGCCTAAACCCATTGATGGGAATGATGTCAGAATGACTGACCCAGCATTGGGCAAGTTAGAGCCAAGTGTGCAAATTCCTCATATGTATATAAAATATCATTTTTTATTACTTTCATATTTTTTAAAAATCAGTGTCGTCTTATGAAAAAGTGTGATATAAATGTGTCTACACAAGTCCCCAGTGAATTAACTTCCCCAAAAGTGAGATAATCCCTGGAATGAAGGGAGGGAGTGTAATGGGATATGGATCATTAGGTCAGTATATTGACTACAAAGTAAACAAACAATAAACGTTCTATAAAAATGACTAAGCATCCATAAGAAGCAGACGACACCAAGCGGCAAGAGTTGGAAGTATTAAAGATACGCCCACAAAAAGGGATATACAATGCCAGTCAATCACATTAGAAGTTATCACTTCTTCGCTCCAAAAAGTGGTCACCTCTACCTACCTGGCTTGGACTGGAGTCAGGACTCTCTCCTCACCCCAACTTAAGTTGGTATACCTTTACCTGCTAACTTGGACTGAAGTTAGTATCCTTTCTCTGAACGATTTCCTTTCCTAACAACCTAAGTTAAAGTATCATTGTAAAGAGGTGAACCACTAGTTTATTCATTGCAGAGCCCATGTTCGGGACGCTCATATTATTAACTGTATAGAAAATTGTATATTATATACACATGTATGTGTAATATTGGAACTTTTATAATAAACTGGTGTCGTTAAAAACGTCTATATATGTTTGTTCTATTTATTTATTAAATAACCACTATAATAAACGATTTTCGGTCATAAGGACTCTACCAGAATTTATATCGTATATTGTAAAGACAGTGCTATCACGTCATATACGATCCTGTTGCTACGTTACAAAGTAGCAACCACAACAATCACCATTACGTGAATCGCGAGATTAATAGCAACAATAAAAGAACATTACGATATAATTAGTAATATATTACAAGTTCAATAAATTACTATAGTACATATAATTTATTTACACATTTGTAGATGGGAATAGGGAGTTGTGGTACGCAGTGCCACAACAAGTTAATAAGAGAGTTAGTGACGGGGATTAAAGTCAGAATCTTGTATTATTAAGGCATGGAAAGACTATATCAGAAGCACCTAGTATTAATGGAACTAATCAGTTTCCGAAGCCGCCGATTATAATTGGTATTACCATAAAGAAAATTATAATGAAGGCATGAGCTGTTACAGTTACATTATAAATTTTGTCATCACCAATTAGGCTGCCCGGGCGACCTAATTCAGCTCAAATTAATAATCTAAGAGAAGTGCCTACTATCCCTGACCATGCGCCGAAGATTAAGTATATTGTGCCAACGTCCTTATGGTTTGTAGAAAACAGTCACCGTTGCAGATAAGATAAAATAAATTATATGGGCAGTAACAGCACTATGGCTTACGCCCTTCCCGAGTCACCGTTGCAAGTGTTAGTAAGAACTAGGACAGGATGACTGAAGTGTTAAGTAATAGATTGTAAATCTATGAATGGAATTGTTGTTCCTCTTGCCAGGAATATTAAGTAAGGTCTTATAGTCAATAATTATGATACTAGGTTGCAAATCTGGGGCAGTGCGATTAGTGGTTGCACTAAGATCTAAAAACTTTTCTTTATGGGTGACTTTGAAGGCCACTAGTTTATTGTTAACTTAAGGTCTTACTCTTTAAGTACTGAAGTTTAGAATTAACGGGGCTATTAAAAGGCCTGTTAAGTTGATAGAAATAGTTGTTAATCGGAGTGTTTTTTTGTCATTTTGAGTAGGTTATTTCTGTTCAAGCTTGGGTTCTGTGCGTTAGAATGAACGCGGAGTATGCAATCCGTATATAATAGTATAGGGCAATTAGGGCTATTACAACTATGATCAGGAGCGGGTCAGTACATAGTATTTGGGTTATTTTTTTTTGTAATGATAATTCATTTTGTTAGGAAACCTAGAAAGGGGGACAGTCCTCCTAATGAAAGAGTGTTACTAAAGATTGCAGGTTTTGTAATTGGGTTAATTTTGTAGGAAAAACTTGGTTTAGGTGATAACTTTTGGTTAATGAGAGGAGTGAGGTTCCTGCGGTAATAAGGAGGGTGTAAATATAGGGTGACATCTTGTGTTGTCGCATAAGATTGCTCTTAGGAACCATCCTGTATGGGCGATTGAGGAAAAGGCTATGATTTTTCGTACGGAGGTTTGATTGAGCCCTCCAATAGCTCCGATTATTACTGATGAAAGGACAAAGAAGAATATGATATGGGAAGGAATTGTTGTATATGTTATAACGGCGAGCGGAGTTAATCTTTGTCATCTTATCAGTAATAGACAATTCTTTCAAATCATGTACTCTATTACTTCTAGTATCCAAAAATGTAGGGGGCGCTCCTAATTTGAGAGCTACCATAACTGAGTTGCCAATGTTTGTTAGTAAATTGTTGTGAAATGATAAGATTACAATGACTAGGAGAAGAAGCATTCAGGCTTGTACAAGAAAATATTTTAGCGCAGATTCGGTTATTCGTTGATTATTGGTTTTTGAGGTTAGGGGAATACATGATAGAAGATTAATTTCTAATCCTATTTAAGCTCCATAGCATGAGGTTGATGATACAGAGATTAAAGATCCTATTATCAATGTTAGCGTGAACATTAATGCTTTAGGATTGGTGAGCTTTAGAAAGAGAATGATTTATCTTTAAAAAAACTTCATTTGCGGGGTATGAGCCCATTAGCTTTATTATCTAATCTTTCTTTTATACTTTAATGTAAGGTGCATGTTAATTTTTGGTGTTGAAGGGAAAAGTTCAATTCTTTCAAGTATAGGCAGGTTAGTAATGAAAGTATGTGTTCATACATTATTTATCTTATCTCGCTAATCCTTTATTCAGACATTTCATTTATTTTTAGATAAATATAAAGTTGAAATTAACACAAAAAAATTTACAGCTGCCGCGACCGGAACTTGAACCCGGATCTCCCAGTTGCTGGCTAGGTAGCATACTAGGAGATCCGGGTTCGAGTCCAGGTCGCGGCGGCTGTCAATTTTTCTGTGTTAATTTCAACATTTACCAACACAAGGTTTATTGTAAAAAATGTAATAACAAATATAAAGTTATTTGCTTACAGTAATTATAAGGAATTTAAGGTTTGTGTAATAAAAATATAATAAAGTCATCGAAAATATAATAAGGATTACAGACTATATTATAATTAACAGCTATATTACCGACTAGATAAAAAAATAATGTGCATACGTTTCCATTACTTGCTAGAATTTACAGCATATGCTTATGGAGGTTTTAAGTATATATTTTAGGATACAAAAATAAAAAAAATATATATCCTAAAATATATATGTGCACAGAGGAGCTGTTGTGGGGATTGTGGCGCATAAACTATTCTAAATTTTGTTGTTATTGGAAAATAGCCTTTATAGTTTGATTGGTAATAATTTTATAGTTTTTGAATAAAGTTTTATTCTGACTTGTTTTTCTTTCTTACAGTTTTTGCACATGTGTTGCTTTGAGTAAGAATAGGGTTTATGTTATAATTTCTGAAGGATTAAATTATAGTGAGTGATCAGCAGTGTTTGGTTTTTATTTTAATGTAAGTTTGATCTGTAGTAATGAGTTCCGGTAAAATTCATGCCAGCTGCCGCGGTTAGACGGGGGAATGAAAGGAAATTGATAATAGTGACTGTTGTAGTTAATGGTTTATGTTTAGTAAGAATTAATATGATTATTTTGGTAGGTGAAATTATCATATTTGTTTATGTTCTTTTTTATTGAGGCTATGAGGGTGTTAATATAAACTAGGATAAGATACCCTATTATAGACAATGTAAATTGGTGCTGGGGTTGGGGTAGTAATAGTTATGTTCTGAAAAACCCAAACAATGTGGCGGTGCTTTAGTCTATTCAGAAGAACCTGTCCCGTGATCGATAGTCCGCGTTATAATCTTACTTATTATTGTAGGCAGTTTGTATACCGCCGTCATTGAGGAAACTTGAAGGTCATTTTCAGTACTTTAATCGAGGGTAAAATCAGGTCAAGGTGCAGCTGATTAATAAGTGGAGATGGGTAATAATAATCTGATTATTACGGATTTTTGTTGAAAAATCGAATGAAGGTGAATTTGAGTGTAATTTTGAATTATATCATTCTAGTGAGTTTTACAGGGTCAGGGTTGGTCAGGGTAGAGCTTGTTCATTGAGCTATTCGTTTACACCGAGGAGGTTTCTATGCGATTCAGATTACTTTGATGGTTAAAGAAACTATTACTAATATTGATTGAGTTGTTTATTTTTAATAGGTAAAATAATATGTTGATTAAATTGATTGATTAAGTTTTATTAATTGAATTGTTAGAGCATAGAAAATGAGTACTCTGAGGGAAATGTCAGTTAAATATTTGAAAGTTATTTTTATTTAAGAAAGCTTATAATGCTTTTGTATCAGGGAGTGTTTAAGACTGAAAGAATATTGTTTTATCCCGAAGTAAATAATAGCTAAGATAATTACGTTGGTTGCAAAGTGCTTTTTAATGTTATTTTGGTAATGAGAGGTTAGTCGGTTTTTGTGATATCTGGTTGGACAGGAGTTACATTTAAGGTGGTGATCATAAATATAATGTATGGTTTTTAATTACTTATTTTTTGTTAATTAAAGTCAGGGGGATTTGCTCTTGATTGGGTATTTTTTCATAATCATATGATAAATTAATTTATTATTGTAGGCTTAGAAATAGCTATCAATTATGATTTTGTTATAATTTATTTAATGATTTATAATATTTTATTGTTTTTAATTTGGGTCTTGTTACTGTTCTATTGTTGTTATTTTTTAATAAGAAATTATGATACTATTAGTATATATTTTAGGTTAGGTTATAGGAACTCGGCAAATAAATTTCCCGCCTGTTTATCAAAAACATGGCCTTTCGATAAAAATATAAGGTCTGACCTGCCCGATGAGTTTCACTTTTAATGGCCGCGGTATTTTGACCGTGCAAAGGTAGCATAATCATTAGTCTTTTAATTGTGGGCTTGTATGAAAGGTTGGACGACGGAGTGACTGCCTTCTTTTAATATAGCGGAATTTTACTTTTGAGTGAGAAGGCTTAAATAGCTAGGGAGGACGGTAAGACACTATAGATCTTTATATATTTTCTTGGGTGAGGGCGATGGTATTGATTTTTTTGTGTTTGATGTTATATATTGATTTGGGATGGCTAGGAAAAATATAAACTTTTCTTAAATTATTTCATTTATTAGTGTTGTTTATTTGATCGATTCTTTGATCCACTTCTTGTTGCTGTCTATTAGTATATACATTTAGTTGCATTTTGTCTGGTGCTTTCATCGTAATATACAATATTAACTTTCCAATAGTAAATAAACCAAACGTCTGCTACAGAGTTCGAAGCTGGAACTTGCCGTACTCGTTGTTTGTAGCTCGACACGTTATCCCTGGACCACGGAGTCACGTTATTGTTCACCACTCTTTTACGGTATCTATAAGAAAATACAGTCTTGAACGCAGGCGCAACAAATCCAGACGTGTCGGTTCACCATCATGTAATAACAATAATAAAGAATACGTTCCCCCTTCCTTTGTTAAGTGCATTTCTACTTTAACACTTTTACCATCGCTGCACCATTAAATGTGAATTTTCAAGAAGTGCAATTTGTCGCCTTAGACAACGAATATAAAGCGAAATTTATATCATAGTTGAAAACACTTCACATTAACACCCTATCAACGAAATTAAATGTTCATTGAAATATAGTTTAAAACATGTAAATGATAACATCTGAAACGTAGTTAATTTTATTCTATTCACTTTCAAGCACCATTTTTATGCAATTTACTTGGAAAGATAATCTAGGGCACAGTTGAATATAATAAAACATGTAATATTAACGAAATCAAATTTTCGTTGGAATATATATTAAAATTAACGTGTTTTCAACATGCTAAAGAGAACGCAAAATAATAGTTATTGACATTCAATTAACTTTTAATTACAAATTTTATTCCATTAGATTAGAAAGAATCCCATGAAGCGAAATCAATACCATAGTTGAAAATAACAGTTGAATCCACGTTGAATTAACATCTTTTGAACAATATGAAGTCTTTGTCGAAATATGATTTAAAATTAAACGTTTTTTTCAACCGATAACGTTTAATCAAAGAAATAAACAAAAACAACGTTTACAACACACGCACGTGTACTACTAGGATAACACGGTTTAACACTCCACGAAATTTACAGTACTTAGCAAAATAATATCCTTTCAAAGCGCGTATTTCCAAATGCCCCCGTGTCTCTGGAGTTGCCGACCGAGGTAGCCGCGAGGCGCTAGGCCAGAGACTTCAACGTTACGTGTTGTTCAATCCTACTCTGGGGCATGAATGTTTCTGTGTGCTTTTAATTTACTCCGAAAACACAAAAACTAATACCATGGAAAGTGTAACTTTCTATATATTTTCTGAAAAGGGTTAATGAGCGAAGTCGTCTACTGTTAAATTTAAGTCCGTATTTTCAAATTCTGTGGAATGCGAAAAAAAGAACTGCATAAACTTGCTATAATGCAACCGGTACAGGAACTTGTGGCCGAAGAGTTTAAAGCACTTGATCACTTTTCTTTTTATCCCATGTGCATGGGTTCGAACTCCATATTTATTATTATTATTATTATTATTTACTTTTTTCCCACGATGGAACGTTCAATTTTCCTTCTCTACCGATTGCAAATGTTGTTTAAAATAAAATAACACAAATTATGGTGGCATTAATTGGCAGATATTTTTATAATGAAGAAGAGAATAAAGACAATGCGCAAAGACAAGTTATTACTGAACATCATCAATAATAATTGTTACGAACGACCGAAACGAACAGGTGAGCTTCTAAGGAGAGGACCTACAATTTCGGTCAAAGGGGTACCGAACCACCCTCTACAATAAACCCCAAGAATTTAAACCTGTGATTAGACCTTTCTTAAAGGTCCAATATTTGTCGTATTATAGTCCATTATCTGTAGTTCCATGGCCCAGGATATGTAGTTAAAATTGTAAATAACAAATATTTTTGTGGCATTTTACATCAAATTGAGAGTGCCCGTTAATTGGTGCATCAGTTTTCCACTTCTTACATAAGATTCTACTTTCACTTGAACGTGCATAGTTTTCACTTGAACGTGCCACAAAATCAACATGATTCTTTCTATAAATGCGTTCCCAAGCGGAGTGGTTCGAAACCCACTTTACACGTAACTGTAGGTTCCGTCCTTAGATGCTCAGCTCTTCGTTTCAGTTGTTCGTAACAATTTTTATTGATGATGTTTAGTAATAATTTTTGTCTTTGCATATTGTGTTTACTCCCTTCATTATAAAAACATTTGCAAATTAATGTCACTACAATTTGTGTTATTTTGAAATTATACACCATTTGCAATTGGCAGAGAAAGAAAATTGAAGGTTCAGACGTAGCTGAAAAAAAGGTAAAAACAACGGTGGTAGATCTGAGAATCGAATCAATGTACATTGGAACCAAAAGTACGAAATAGGTGCTTGAAACCTCTCGGCCCCGATTACAACGGTAAACAGTGTTTAATGCAGGTAAGCTCCTGTGCTCATTATAGCAAGTTTATGCATCTCTTTCTGCATTCCACAGAAGTTGAAATTGCGGAGTTAATTTTGATAGTTAACGAATTCACTAACTTAGCCCTTTCAGCTACGAGCACGTCATGCACGAAATAAATTAGAACAAAAATGTGTAAAGATACATGACCGCACCTAATCTTAACTACCCTCCACGAACCCATGATCACTAATTTAAGATAATCTACGAAAAAAATATTATTAATAGATATGAACATATAAAAATTTATTTTAAAAAAATCTTTCTCCGCCCGGGATTCGAACCCGGGTTCAGCAAGCCAACACGTTTTTAAAAATTGCCTAATTGGCATTAGTTCTCAACTGTTGTTCTCAAATGTTCTCAACTGTTTCTAAGATACGTGTGCTGTTGTATGTTAAAACACACTCACAAATATCCATGCTCAGGGGGGGATTCGAACCCACGATCCTTGAGCCGACAGACTATCATGCTAGACCGCTCGACCACCCGAATCGCATAATGCCTTAACCACGTTACGAACTTACAAACGTTGGTTTGGCCGTTGTATTTATATTCCACGTGTTACGTAAAAACCAGAGAGGTGTAGAGACTGTCGGTTTCGGAATATAATGGAGGCCGCCATCTTGCACATGTCACTACTGGCTTCTTACGTAACACGTGCAAATTACCGTGTGCAAGTTCGTATTGTGGTTCAGTGTTTAAAACATTCGCTTGCTGAATAAATCCCTGAGTTTGAATCCCACTGGGAGCAAGATTTTTTCTTTCAAAATATATTTCTATATGTTCATCTTGCATATATCGTAGATTATCTTAAATTTGTGACCATGGGTTCGTGGAGGTTAGGTAAGGTTAGCTGCGGTCATGTACCTTTACAATTTTTGTTTAAAAAAATTCGGTGCACGACGCGCCTGTAGAAAGGTCACGAGTGCAAGATGGTGACCTCCATTTATTCCGAAGCACACAGTCTCTTCTTTCAGATTGGTGTAATGGTTAACGCTTTTGAGAGCTACATCAGCGACAAATGTTCGAATCCCGTTTGGAGAGATTGAAGTTTTAAAACTTTGTTTTAAGAAGAGAGAGAATTTTACCCTTTCTCTTTATAGTTTTAAGTAATTGCTCCCTCTTTATTCCTTTTGTGTTTTTCAACATTTTACTAAATTCTCGAAAATACCGTATTGGCCCGAATATAATCCGCGTTTATTTTTCAAATTTCGTACATGAAAATTTAAGGTGCGGTTTATTTGCGCGGCCGATAAATTTTCACATGTAATAGAAACTTGAAATGTAGCGCACGTTGCCAATTTCCTCATTTTGAAATGTAGCAACAATGCCTTGCGCTCGTGTTTGGAATTGCCAGCAGTCGTATGGTACGTATCACAGATTGCAGGTACCGGTAGTTGCTTGATAACGACACACAGCAGAGGGATCCTACAACAATCAGCAACAAGTTGCTTACTGACAAAGGACACTTCAAAGCGGTACACAATTCGGTGTTTGTTGCAAACAATGATTTTTATTATAAAAA
This sequence comes from Lepisma saccharinum, assembly GCA_022664845.1. Lineage (NCBI taxonomy): Eukaryota > Metazoa > Arthropoda > Insecta > Zygentoma > Lepismatidae > Lepisma > Lepisma saccharinum. The sequence goes on along the minus strand of JAGDQP010017859.1, from coordinate 4,530 downwards.
AGCGGCTAGTGTTGTAAGAAAGTTTTTTGTTTCCTTTTGTGTCGGTACCGGTAGTAGTGAAGTTAGCAGTGACATTGGAGAAGACTCTGATTAGTTGTACCGGTATTTTTTGTGATTTACCCACATTATACGGTAACTGAAGATAAATGTGTTTAAGAGTGATCCTATAGTCTAAACAGAAAAATGTGTTCAAGAGTGACCCTATAGTGTAAACAGAAAAATGTGTTTAAGGGTAACCCTATAGTATAAACAGTTTTGTAACTGGGTAATGTGACAGCTAAATTTCTCTGCACTGAATTTTTTTCTCTCCTCTCCCCCCTAAAATTAAGGATGCGGCTTATACTCGGGTGCGGCTTAGATTCGGGCCAATACGGTAGTTAAGAAACATCAGGTTGTTCTTATACGCAATGAAATCATTCTGAAAACAGTATTAACTAATCCCATCCACTTCTGATTCATTCGTTACATTGACAGTAGCACATGTTTAGGTCCAAAATTTAGCTGGGTTGTGAGAGAGTCTGTCAGTCTGTGTAATGCGAAAATAAAACAACACTTCGACACAATCCGTGGACTGCAGTGACTAAATGGTATAGGATAAAGCTCACCAAGCCCGTAGTCAACCGAAAACTTTAGGGGGGCTGGGCAAAATTTAAAAGTAGTCGATGTTTCAAAAAATATTCTCTTATAGAACGATTATATTTTTTAAAAATGCGTAGTTTCATAACAAACACGGGTAAATTACATAGATTTCACCGAATTTGCTGTACTTTTATCAGTAAAGAAACTATCATTGCCCGGTCAGATGTCAGTGATTAGGTTTATCATGTGTACTCATACGGAATGTCATCTTATTCGCACTTATTTCTATCCACATTCATTCCAGAGAATGTCTGCGAATCTCCTACTTCCTTTGGGCATTTCTTGAGCATCCATTACATAATTTTCGAATAGAGCAGGTCTCAAGTCTTTGAGGGTTCCATGCCACCTCAGTTCCCCTGTTTATGGTATTGGAATTATCAAGTTTTAGAGTTCATTTTCCCACACTTTCGGAATCCTATAGCGACGAAACGAAGCATTTTGAGCATGCTCGATGGTCTATACTTTTTTCTCTCATTTTCATATCAGGAATTTCGTAAGGCAGGTATGTCGGTGTTGTTTTATAGCACTCTCTATATATATTGCATTACATCGCCGCAAATATCGCACATAGTTTTCGCCGATAAGACGTGATTACGGAAAAAGTAACAAAGGAACGATAACATGAAACGACTAGATATATTAGACCTGATTTATCCAGGGCCCGTCACCAATCAATATCTTTGAAATGTCACTGGTCCTAATAGCTCAGGGATCAGTTGCTTGATCTGATCCCCTCTAATTTGCATTTGCCAATCATTGACATCACTTCAATAAACGCTTTGATGTGTGGTACTTGGAATATTTTTTCTATGGCGATCTTGCTTACATTATTTGTGACGATGATGCCTCCTGAATTTGAGCTCGCCAAATTTTGACTAAGTTTGGAATTTTTTTAAATGAACTTTTGTCTTTCTTTTCGGTGTTAGGAATTCACCCTCAATATTTTCTGCACGAAAAAATCATACAGGGTGTCTCAAAATTACACCAACAAAAACACATCGCGATATTCTTGACATGAAAATAAGAAATAAATGTACCATCAAGAGTGTATTATTGCTTCGTTTCTGTGCGATAGCGTTGGAAAATGAATTTTACAGCTTAATATTTAAATATCATTAACAGTCGAATTCAGTCGGCATAATACCCTCAAAGACCTGCTCTATCCAAAATGCATGTACCAAAATTGTCCAATTGGTGGGCAAGGAATTATTCAAAGGAAGTAGGGAATTATAAGAAATTTTCTAAAGTAAACGTGGGTCGAAATAAACATGAATGGCACTACATTCCACGAAATAACAATAATTCGTTTCTGGCAACGCAATATCTCAAACAGATTTCTTTGCGGAAAGATCTTTTCAAAACTAGGATGCGTTGTTGCGTTACAAGCAGGGCTAAATGTAAAAAGAGATAAAGTTAGTTATCAGTAAACGAGACTGTAATTTCCGTGTTAGGTGGCAGTGATTACGTTTATAATCTGTAGCCATACAGAGAGTCGTCACTAGTGCTCATTTTGGCCCATCTTGATTCCAGAGAATGTCTGAGAATTTCCTATTTTCTTTGGTGATTCCCTTAGGTACCCATTTCACAATTTTGTAATATGCTTTCTTCGTAGAAGCCTTTGAGGGTACCATGCCACTTTAGTACTAGTGTTAACCTGATGAGCAATTGGTCGAGGACGCCGTCGGTCTACTGGTGGACATTGAGGAATTGCTGGCGTCCATCACTAGTAGCAGTGTCTGCCAGGCCAACTGGTGGATATGATTGGCATCGTTGCCTCATTGCTGTGTGGACGTTGGTGCTAACGCCTACAGTATCCAACGTTTGTCCAACTGTGATTTGAATTGGCAATATTTGTAATATTTGCAAATCAAAACCCGCTGCTGGTTCGACGATATGAAACCAACAAGTGGATTTCGCTGTATTTCACATAATTTTAATTTTAATTTATGATAACGAACTAACACCAGTGATTCTGTCAGACCCCTCTCCGGTGGGGGTGTCACTCCCAAATTCTTGCTAACACTCCCAAACTTTAAAATTTTTGCGATGAAAAATCGATAGAAACAGTGCGAAACTCCACTTACACCCCCAATGTTGACTATACACGCCCCAAACTGTATTCTGGCAGATTCCCTGAGTACTCCAGTAGCACACATACGTTGAAAATACGTGGATAAACGTTAGTACAGAAACGTTATTTTAACATTGTAAATGTACCGAAATGTCCGCCTGTTCAACAGTTTACTCGATGTTGAATAATGGTTGAGAAGAAAGAAGTCGAAATCAAGAAACGGACGATGAAGAAACTGGTTCTGTTTGCCGATTATGAGTCCGATTATGAGTCCGAAGACATAAGGATTGAGACAATAATCGCAATACCCTCTACACCCTAAAATTAACGAAATGCCATCTATGGTATCGTAATGGCTCTCTTCAAAACAAATAAATATTATCCGTTTTGCTGTAGGGCCAACATACATTTTTTCATACTGGCGTGTTTTGGACACACGACCATAATCTACAATTTGATACTTCTCCCCAAATAACCTTTGGAACAGGCATTCGTCATCTAAACTACCACAATTGAAACTACGTAAGTCCACCCCCGCAAAAGAACACAGTTCCACGGCATTAGCGTGCCAGTTGTCAGGATGCGCTTTCATACAGGCAGTTTTATTATAATTTTATTCGCCTTACTTCGTCCCATTACCAATGCTATGGCTAGACAGTCTGGACGTTGTTCCCCAGGAATAATGTGCTTTTGCAAATATTCTGCTATGGGATTATACTTAGCATTATTACGCCACCCCTGAACTCGACATGGATCTGTAATATCAACCTGAATGGTGATATCGTCAACTAACAGGAATTCCTCGTTAGGGTATAAAACATTTTCAATTTTGCGTAACATACTGTCTGCTGTAAGATGTGCTCGTAATTGGAAGGGTACGTGTACAGGCTTTCCTACACTACACTTGGAGCTCTCCTGACTAAATCCGACTTTGAAGGCTGGGTCGACATCTCGTAGTAATTTGTCCATAGCAAACTGAAATAAATTAGTTACACACATCTCAGGATCACGAATAGTTGTTACAATAGGCCTAATTATTATTTTACGATCTCGTAGGGGGAAATTAGGATATGTTTTTTGTTTTTCGGAAATAATCTCAAATTGGCGGTCACGTCCGGAACCGTACATCGTACACTTAGTATGTTCTTGCATCCACTGTGTCTAATCCATATTCCTATCACCATGCAGGACATTACCACACACATAATAAACACTACCATCGATATCCATGGCTCTATACACATCATTACTATCATGGCCAATACCATCACAAACAAAAATGAAATAGGTATCACACAAAAACTTCACCAGCTTCCTGTGAAATAAAACCGTCATTGTCCAGTATGAACTTGATATAGTAACTCCTGGCCAGTTCTATACTTTTCACACTTCCGAAGAATCCGTAAAACCTTAGATCGAGAATGTCCTGGGCACTTGAACAACATTGTAAAACAGCTCCTTCGTCTTTCCAGAAATAATAAAGGAGATGATGCAACAACATGCCGGGATCAGATTCGTCAGCTTGGAATACTTCCATTTTGTAGTATCACCGGGACCTCCAGTCAGGTTCGCAGTTTAATCTTTTGTAAAGTCCTCCCTTTATTAGATCTGGCCATTCTCGTATTACCATACAATGCACATAACAAACTAACGTTTGGTTTTTGCAGAACCTGAATGGAGAATTTACATACCGGCGATTATACACATACAGACGAAGAACGAACTATCAAAGTTTTTCTGGACGCCCGAGCTCCATGCTGCATTAAAGGCAGATTATGTCATTGTTCAGACGTACGAACTTTGGGAATCGGCAATGTCAA